>JBCJKO011048933.1:0-17379 GCA_039877535.1 Touit batavicus
TTTTTGGGGGGGGGGGGGGGGGGGGGGGGGGGGGGGGGGGGAAAAAAAAAAAAAAAAAAAAAAAAAAAAAAAAAAGCCCTAAGATAATGCTAACTAGCCCGTACCTGACATCAGACCTCGTCTCTCGTCTATTTTGGTCTGTTTAATCTTGTTCTTGATGTGCTCTTTTTGGATCTTCCGTTGCTCGTTCATCCCCCACCACATGGGTCGTTCATATTCACATTTGACGCAAAGATTAACGCAGGCATTGCACGTAGGACGGCCCTCGTCGCATTTTTTTCTGCGTAGTCGACAAGTGAAACAACCTAGAAAGTAACAATTCTCATTCGCATAAGCATGTCTTCGTCTAACTTTGCCAGTATCGCATCGCGCGGGGCCATGCATTTGTGTATATATATTAGTAGTATGTGCGCAGTATATAATTACCGGAACGTGATCGTTTATGTTTAGCTCTCTTGTCCTTTGGTTCTAAAGGCGCAGCCTTCTGAACCTTTGATGGTTTGCACAAACCAGTCGCAGTCGTTTTGTCCGGTTTGACCGTTTTGGGCTTCTTAGTGTTTTGTACTGGCATCATGCCGCAATGAGTTGGTAATGACTGTGAATCGCGAGGTTCCAAGTAAATAGTGGTATTGGAAAAGAAAGGACCGGCCGGCACACAGCCGGGAAGAAATTCAACACCCTCTATGTAAGTCAAGTAAAAAATAAATAAAAAATAATAGGAAGAGAAAGATTATGATGTAGTAAGTAATAGTATAGATTATCGCAAAGGAAACTGAACCAGCAGCTCTTCCCGTATGCCGAATGTAAAAATAAAACACAGGTAAGGAAAGGAAAGGACCTTGACGATCTCCAGGATTCGTTAAGATAGGAAAAATAACACTAAGACTTTCAGTCTTTTTGAAGGAAAGGTTGGCTTTATACAGAAATGGCCCTTAATTAGCAAAATATGGAGGAACGCCGTCATGTTTCTATTTTCGACCACAACCTGATTCCAGACGAACCAAAGGCAAAAAAACATCGCAAGTACTCCTTACAGCTCTGTACTAAGTAATCAAGAGTCAAAAATAGATGTTAACTTTTGAATGCATCGTGGTTAATTTTGGAAACTCGGAAAGACCTTGGTTGAACGAGAAGACAGCGCGCAGCATATCCTGGTGTTGTTGATGGTCGAGTTGATGATGGGATAGTACACACCGGAAGTATACCATCGAACTCTCAATCTCCCATTGGACGACGGAGCGCTCTGTACATCCAATGCGTAATGGAGTCACTCAATCTCCCTTTTGGTGCAACAGTTAGCGCCGGGCTTTGCAGATACAAATCCTTGCAGAACTGGTTTGGAGAGCGGGTGGTTGGATCATGGCAAATCGGCTTATGGACGATGCTGTAGACAGACCTGTGGCATTTGGTAACATTCAGCAAGCAAGAAAAATTGGCTTGATCTTTAGGATCCTGTACGCCATACTCTGTATTACCAAAAAAAAAAAAAAATGCCAGAAGCGCAAACGTTCCTGTCAAATCTGGGTGCACAAATACAGCGAGAAAAGCAAAAACATGGTACTACGTATTATGATCTATTCTCTACTATCAAATCTTTTGAATTCCGAAGAAACTTCACGAGTAGTACTGCGCTGTTCTGTGAGTAGTAGTAAATAGATATGTGATTTAATGCAACAGAACAGAGACTTCGAGTCTCGTTGTGATGGTGGAGTATGATTGGCTCTCACTGCAGAACTCGGCACATGGACCGTGCATCACGACAGGTGCCAAGCTTTAATTTTGAGTTTTTTATTGGCTCCCTTGTGCCTTGTGGGGTATATATAAGGTTCAATCTGCAGCCATCTATGTGGGGTTGCGAGTCTAAGTGGATCTAAGCGTTGCACTAAACCAAATCAAGGTTCAGCCTAAAGATGTGATAAGATGATGAGAAACAACATTGGCTGGGGTTCGATCCTTTCACACAACTCCCGGCGCTTAAGTGCAATGCAAGTCAAGCCTGAACCTTTCCCGAAGTGGCTGGGATTAACTTGTGACTTGTGACGAAAATCCTGGGAGCATATATACAATGTGGTACCATCCAATTGTGGTCGTCGTTGATAACGAAAAATTGTAGATCTGCCTGCAAGGATACTACTATGTCCACATTTGAGGATCCGTGACTGCCACAAGACCACAGGTGCATGCGTGCTTGTAGCATCATGTGTTCTCTCTGTATTGTACGGGGTATAATGCTACAGTGTACTCCGTACTCCGTACTCCGTACATCGCTTCCCGAGTCACACGGGGTTGTAGATGCTACAACAACTTTGCAGGCGTGTTGTACGTAGAGTATGACGTAGAACAAAAGAAGTATAAAGTCATTATTGTTTCTATTCATTGTTAAACAGACCATTATAAACAAACAGAAACCACAAAACTTGCAGTGTCCTTGTTACTACCAATTCGCAGGAGGTTAGTACAGTAGTGCCTTCACCCTACCGACACTTGTTGATACTCGGTTACAATGTAATTTTCTCTCAGATGCTTGCGTATATGCGTAGATAAAAAAAGCATAGTAAAAGTCTCTTAATATTTAAATCCCGCGTTTCGCAGCGAAAATTAATACTAGTAAGTTAGGATGCCCGGCTCAGGCAGAGAAATTATAGTAATCTGCAAATCCCATTTTTTGCTCCTACAACTTGCGAGCAAGTAGTGTATTGACGGCTACGTTGAAGAGACTGCATACACGATACTCCGTGAATGAGTAATATGTCAGACAATCTCAACAGCTTGCCACGAACAGCGTTGTGCAAGATGTTCGCAAAATGTACAGTGTACTCCGTACCTGCATGGCAATCCAACTTCGTACTTTGCATCTCGAGGCCGTTACTTGTACGACGGTTGAAGAATATGTAATACATACAATACATCTCTACATTGCGGGACTTGCTTCTCTATAACAACGGGCTAATCATTTTAACCGCCGGCGACGAAGTATGGAACTGTTCGTCACGGATGAGATCGTCCATTGCATATAAGCGGAAATAATGCATACGTATGCATATCCACGAATACAGTATGGACTACTAGTACTTTCTAAACACAATTCCTACTACTTCATCAAGCCAAGTAAGCACAGAGTAGTACGGAGTAGTAGTACTATTATCGACTTTGCGATATTGCGTCTTATTTGATTTCATAAACACCTGTACAGCGCCGTAGATAACCAGTACGAACATCAAACAATAACATAATTGATCTCCTATCAAACGTTTCTCGCGGGGTATCAAGTCAAATTTACATTCCGATTTGCCCCGCGCATCTTGTTTCTGCACATTTACATGCTCTGTGCACATGTTGACAATGGGCACGCTAATGCGTGATGGTCACTGGAGAAAACTTTCGGAAGCCCCCAGGCCTGATCGTCACGCAGCACTGTGGAGATGCAGTTATATGGAATGCTGATTTGTAGGCGCCGTGTATAAATAAATAAATAATTTTTTTTAAAAAAAGCATACATGCTCTGTTCCGGAAAGTATCTCTTGGACAAATCGAAATAAAGTCCGGAGTGTAGAGGAAAATGTAGATGATTATTTTGAAGCGCCTGCTGCGTTTCGGATAATGATTATGACCTCGCATAAAGATTCTGCAGCGCCAGGAATACTGCAGATACTATCTAGTTAATCCTAAGTTGCATAAGCGTCATAAGCTAGCACCATGGTGCCCATTTTTGACGTTTATATTGGCTGTACTCCGTACAGGCCGTATTGTTTTAGGGCTCAGGCGGGAAGTCCAAGGAAAAACGATTCGAGAGAATGCGAATCACCCTCTGTAAATGACATAGTTTCTACTATTTTTGGATATTACTCCTAGGTTCCAGCCAGGTTAATCCGCTTCTGTTTAATTAGTATTCTCGAGTCTACGGAGTAGTGGTCTTGGATCTACAGTGACTGGCTAATTAATATTCGCGTTGCATCTTCCGCAGCAACCCATAGTAAGGCGCTTGGAGGACACTTGAAACCGATTTTTTCGGCCAGTAACAACAGGAAACGGGAATATTAACTCAGTTTACCACAATTGATGCTCTATTCTGGACTCTGTTTGGTCAGTGCATTTTCTTCAAGCTGCAACTAATGCAGGCCAGGATTGAATCACCCTGCATCACCACTCGTAGCTACGTTCCAACCGCTCACTGTTTCTGAACTGAGGGGCATTCAGACCATCATATTATGTCCAAGTGTCATGAGCTTCCTCCGGGTTTTACAATTATAGATCGTACTGAAGCTATTGGTTTATTAGGTGTTGAATTCGCTGTCGCGCGCGCTTCGTGAGGCATCACAATCTGCCCTTCACATTCCGGATCGTTCTGGACATTGAGCGTATATTATTATTAGAACTCGCATGAAAAGAACATTCCAGTCGGATTGTTCAACAGTGATTTCTCTTGATTTATCACCAGGATCTTTTGCTTGGATTCCCAGCTCTGCGTTACGGTCTTTGGGTTATAGGTTTGGTTAAACATAACATTGACTGTTACACCATCCGGAAAGCTCAATTTATCAGTTTGGATGGCGGGCCTATCCAAATAAACAAATCTCGTTTTTGCAGTCTTCTTTTGTTGAGAAGAAGTACAATCATACAAGCGCACAACATGGTATGTGGTAGGACCTTTCCACCTATTTCGGCGAATACCAAAGCTAACCCAGAACTCGTTACAGCAGTCTCTTCGAAATCGACGAAGTGAAGTACCTTCAGCCCTCAATATGAAGGATATTGAGCGGCTCTATCCGCGGGTTTCTTTTGCAGAAAAACGTACATCGGAGCCCACCGACTTCTATGATACTGAGTTTGACGTGGATGAAATCGAAGAGAGTGGCTCGGCCAGCGAATCCACGCGACGAAGTGACTCTGAATCGGTAAGAAAGAAACCATATGGTCTCCTTGGGTTCGTATTCCATTGATTTGACGTGCGTCTTCTCCGAATAGTATGGCCACGAGAGTAGTAACACTACTATTTCGACTCCCGACCCGCCAACCCCAGGGAAATGCGAAAGGGGTGCCTCCAATTCTCCGGGGGTAAAGGGCCCGAGTGGCCCTCATCTCTTTAAGGAATCCATTTCCTCATCGGTATACTCGAGATCTTCGGCCGAAATTGATCTCTATTTTCAAAAGTCCCCTGGTTTCTCGCAGCCGTTAAGTGGCTGTAGCAGTTGTTCCCAGTTCTCTCCACGGGTCTTTGGCACTGTGCAACCGGACGTCTCGCAGGTCGAGGAAGTCGAGATTCGAAGTTGGTCGCCAAGCCATGTAGCATATTGGCTTTCTGTCGCTGGATTCGACGATTTTGTGATTGACAATTTCATGATGAACGATATCTCCGGGCCTATACTTCTCAGTCTTCATGCCCCAGACCTCAAAGAAATGGGGATTAGTTCCTTTGGAAAGCGCCACGAGCTCATGAAGTGCATCGACAACTTGCGCGAAACCATGAAAAAAGCCACCACTCCAGTATCTAGAAGTACTACTACCAGTTCACTCTCCGGCTCTCCCACAAAAAAATCCTACAAGTATCGCGTGTCTCCCGACGGAAAAGTTTCTCTCTACAAAACTTACGGCAAGTTGGGCAAAAATGCTACTCCTGATGAGCCGGTGTCGATTGTTGGCATTGAGCAGGTTGTACCCAAACCTCACAAGTGCTCCAAGGGTGAAAAGTGCCGCAGATATAGAAACGTACAGCGTCAGATGAGGCTTCTTAAAGCAGAAAACCCCGGGGTGTCCTTTGAACCGGGCGTGCACGTTATCACCAAAAATACTGGCAATTCGGAGGGTGCAGAGGACATGTTGCAGTGCAGCCCTACTGTCCAGCCACCGGAGCCAGCACAATCAGATGCTGTAGGACTAGCCGGGTCCTCACAGGAGCTGTCAAAAGAAGCATTAAACGAGATCGAACGGGCTGACCCGCAAGATGGTGTTCAGCAATTTCTTAACTGCTCTAGCAATTACTATGATCTGTACACTCCTCCCGAGTCGGCTCCACCGATGATGGTCTCTACTGCGCCTCCGAAAGAAGAATCAGTTTCCTACTCGCCTTTTCAAGCTTGCCAGCCCACTACCCATACAAATGCGAATCTTCGCAGTCTTCCAAATTTGATCATTCCGGGAGGCTCTACCAAAAAAGAGGAGCAGCCGACGGCTCAGCAGACGAAGAAGGAGTGCGGTCCACCAACGAAGGTTCAGGACTATGACCCTTTCAGCCGGCATATACAAGGGGAACTTGGGGACTCATACCACCAGGGAACTCCATTCTCAGAAATGGATCTTTCGGTTGCTGCCATTCTCAATGATCCCTCAGACCGTAGGAAGTCTTACTCTGTTCCCCCGGACATGAAATACGGAAGCACGCGTCAACCTCAACAATGCCAAACTACTAGTCTCGAAGACGCGCCTGCTGTTGGAGTGCGGCCACATTACAGTGTTGGATTCCGGCCTGGGCACAACCTGCGACCAGTTGAGTTTCCGTCAAATTTTAATCGCAGCCCTCGTAACCCTCGATTTCCGGGACGTGTTCCAAGTCAGTTCTCGTCGTCCCTGACTCCCGACTTTGATATATCGAAGACTGGTTGGATGAAAAAGCGAAAGCCAGTCCGATTTCTCCGCCACACCTGGCAAGATGCTCATTTCACCCTAAAGGGTACGAATCTGGCAATGCACAAAGACGAACAAGAGGCACTCCGCAAATCCAGAGCGTTGGAGAATATTGATGTCGACGAGTATGCCGTGGCATGTTCTCCGGCGGCCAACAGTTCCAAGTTATCTGCGGCATCCAAGCTTTCTATTCTCGGTAACGGCCAAAATATTGGTCGCAGCAAGGATGACTCTGCTTTTGCTTTTTCCCTTGTCCCCTCTGGGAGAGATAGTGGGAGGAAAATATTATTTCCAGGAGGAAAGAGCCATCACTTTGCAGTCAAGTCTCGCGATGAGCGTATTGACTGGATGCGTGACCTCATGCTGGCGAAAGCCCTAAAGAAGGGCAAAGAAAACGGGGGTGAGATGCTAATGAATGGGAATGCCGTTTGACTTTGATCAATTTTGCATAAGAAATTTGTATACTAACAATCTCTTTTCCTGTTTCCTTCTTGCATCTATTTTCTATCACTCTTTTGCATATCTTGCTCCATGATTCACGATATTTCCTTTGTCTTCGCATTTATTTCATGGTTCGTTCCGTCCTTCGTTTCCGAAAATGCCGATATGCCATACTTGTCGCTGGACGACCAAGACTACTTGATACCCAATCCTGCTCTGTTCTTCTTCTTCTTCTTCTTCTTCTTCTTTAATTTCCTTTGTTCTTTTTGACAAATTGTATATAGATTATCTCGTTCATTCAATAGTCTTTTCCTTTTCGGCTTTTCAATCGGCTTGTCCAATGCATACTCCTAGACGTTGGTCCGATAACAGTACAATCCAGTGGGTTACTGCGTATTCTGTTGAATCCAATAAGAACAATACTATCTATCGTACAATGATTATTCTGGAGAAAGTAATTTCTGGAAAATCCTTCATCATATCTGTTTATTGCTAACATTGTCACCGTACGGAGTACTCCGTACTCCGTAGATAAGAACATCACTAACATCATCTTTACTTCAGTCCCAGGACGGGAAGGAAAAAAAAAAAAAAAAAAAAAAAAAAAAAGAACGAGAAAGCTTTCACAAGCATCAGCGGTAGCAGTACAACTTAAAAAAATGTATCCATTCATCTTCCTTCTCTGCTTCCTGTTGATGTCGGCAGTCGCAAATTCCTCATCGCTGGCATTCCGGAATCGAAACATGAACCCTACTACAGTCAAAGGTCAACAGATCCGAGCTGCATTTCCCGACTTGAGACGAACAACCGATAACAACATCTCCCTTTCCACAAGAGCATATTGGATGCGTCAAGCGAACAATGCATTAGGGGAAATAGAATCCCCCTGTCCGTTTGCCGCCTATGGAACTGTCATTGTCAACCACACGGATTCCGGGGATTTGGGGGAATTGGTTTGTATAGGAGTCAACGAGAACGGGAAAGTTGGGAATCCGACTTTACATGGTATGTGGTTGTCGGTATTCCGTACTAGTTTCTTGATTTTGCTGATATATATGTACTCCGTACTGCCCTGGGGGGAAAGGTGAGATTTCTGCTATATCTAACTGCACGGATATCCTCCGTGATCCTTACGGAAAGTATAAACTGTCTCCTTCGGAGGTGCAAGATGCATTCAAAAGCCTTTCTATATATACGAATGCCGAAAGTTGCCCAATGGTATGTTACTACTCCGTACTTACAGCTTAACCCTAAACGGCACAGGAGAGAAAAGAACAAGCAACGACGAAAAGAAAAGAGAGAGAGAAAGCCCCGTTAAGCAAAAACCATACTAACAGTATTTACTACGTTTAAAAAAGTGCGCCTCTGCAATTCGCTGGGCCGGTTTCAAGGAATACATCTTTGGCACATCAATCGAAAAGCTGATCAGTAAAGGATGGGGACAGATACATATCTCTTCAACGGACGTGTTTCGGGCTTCCGGAGATCTTCCCAGCAAGACGAAACTTATCGGAAATATATTGACAAACGAAACCGATCCGTATTTTATGTGGCAGTATGATACAAAGTACCCTTGTCCAAGGGGGTGTGGGAGGTCCAAAGATGGGAGTAAATGTGAGGAGCTTAGTTAGGGCTGTTGATTGAGGACTTTTCTGCTGTTACAATAAGGACAGCTAGTGTATTCTAATATAGCGAAGAAGCCAGTCACAACTACTACTGTCAGCTTGTGACTTAAACTCTATACTCAGTAGTCAGAGTACTATTGATGTCGGTGTACGGGGTATATGTTTATCAACCATGTCGAGATGTTAGCCCTAATTAGTGGGAGCCCGATTTACAAGTAGGAATCCATCTCCGATTCTCGACTACTAGACAAGAAGTGATAAAACATTGAAACTGAAATTATTCCTTTCTTTTTAAGCTGATAGCAAAACACTTTACATGGCAAATAAGCACATTGCTTCTAGAGACGCAGCAAGGTGTACGACAGGAATCGGGAGAAGTAGCATGCACAAAGCCATAACTGTTCTTATACTCGGAAATCCCATCAAGCCGTTCAGGTATTTAGCGAATGGTTCAACGGTATAAGCAGCATGTACCACTTGTCTTGCTGTTATTTGGCTGAAACTTTCGTGTCAATTTGTCTAGTCCGAACTGTAAGTGTACGAAGCTATTTGTTATGTCAAGTCCGAAGAGCCATACGAGCATTCAAGGTGTTATGGATAATGAAATTTATTCCAATCTACTCCATGCTAAAGAGACTCGGATACGTTTATTTTCAATATCCAGGTGCCTATGGGGGAAGTTGATGGTCGGAAACAAACTTGCCCTTCTTCATACTAAAGATTCTCCTTGCTTTTGCAGTCCGTAGAGTGCATGCACATTTACAAGGTTGAATTCGAAACTAAGCAAAACCAGATATAGTTAAACTAAATAATTAACTAGACTCTAGAAGATTATATCGTTTCTCTGTATGCCTTATTTCGAGCCATCTAATTACTAGTACTAAATAACTGGCAGCACTGCGCTCATGACGATGACGACCTTGGTTTCGGCAGTGACAATAAATCCAGTGAGTGGCCTGAGTGAACAGGACGAAGAGACTACTGACAAAATGAAGGACAAGAAGATGACTCTGAGAATACAAAAATGGAAGACCCTACAGAAGAGGATGTCAAGGAAATCGCTCAAGAGTCAAGACCGGGATTTTGCAGTGGCCGTCCCTAAAACACATTAAATCCTCGCAAGGACAAGCTGGTTATCATTCAACTAGTACAGAAGCAGACATCGTCGCCAACCTTTGAACATTTGGACTAGAATGGTTATTTGTTGAGGGGCTTGGCAACTCTCTATTGGTCGCTAGCTACCTAAGGTCGCTAGTTGCTGCTTGCTATCTCTATTGGAGCGTTCCGCCAGCGAGCTCTGCTCTGCTGTGTGGCCTCGCTTCCTATCTGCGCTAAACTACATCAGGCAACTCAGTTGCTGACTAAGGCGCTGACTAAGCACGGAGACTACCTATTCCTCCAACATTATTAGTTAGTATGAGAATTATGAAGAAATGGAATGAACTCACAGTAGACTCAACCCCAGCCAGCTTTTGCTTGTGAGCAGACCTCTTTTTTTGCCAACAATGCTGAGGAACCATCACTATCGTCTCCCTTCAAGGCGTCGAACAAAGCAGACATACCCCGACCCTTGGCGCCTTTCAAAGGCGTCGAAATCATATCATCATCAAAGGTCGCCACAAAGGACTTGCTTCTGAGGAAAGGTCCTGTGAACATTAGCCCTGGACAAACCGACAGAGAGAGAGAGAGAAAGGCTCACAAAGAGAACACCGACTACCCCGTCCTTGCCAGATGCGCGACGCGCAAGAGCCTTGAGTAATTGGCTCTCCCGAATCGTCCACGGCACCAATGCACTTCTGAAAAGGGAAAGGAGAAGATCTAGAAGATACATTCCAACATGCAGCCAGTGTGTTCCCTCTTTTCTCAGTAATGGTAGTCAAATACTACTAGTGGTAGTAATCCCAGATTTTGTCGGTTATGTTCTGACCGCGGCAATCGCTCGCTGGAAGCATCGCCTGGGAATGGTCCAGGGGCAGGGCCAAAACCTTGCATTCCAGTGAGACTGAAACCTCTTCGCAAATATTTCGGAGAAAGTGCTTTTAAGAAAAGCTAACCAAATGCTGGAACTTTTGCTTTTGACCAGAAAAGACTAGTAATTAGCTTAACCCAGAATGATAATGTGCATCGAAGAAGAAAACTCACCACAAGTTTTGGTTCCTGCTTCTTCTGTTAATTGTTACATCGATCCATAGTATCCTCTCTTTTTAACAGATCCTAATTCTCCAATAAATTGCTTCTGCGTCTGGCTCCTCCGAGGAGAACGTATATGGGGCCAGATATAATTGGCATCGCTCGTCGTGACGGTTTTCAGATCAGGCTTAATCAAGTAGTATTATTACTAGTATTAAACTTGACGAGGCCCCGGCTTCTATGCGAATTTCCGGTGTTACCATTCTGCGTTCAGTATCAGCAAGAGTCCTAGCTAAAGAAATGGTTTTCTTCAAAAATAGGTATATCGTATGAGAGACTCACAATATAAATACAACCCTTGCCAGTCGATTTTGTCGGCGACGCAAGCATGGTATAAGCAGGCAACTTGTTGGATTCAACGCCGCTAAGATTATTAGGGTGAGATGAGACGATTGAGAAAAGTCTGCACCCAGACTAGGTGTGTCAATAAGTTCCCATTTTCGATGGACATCGTGACTTTTGAAGATGGAAGGGCTTGGTTGGTTTAAGTCCCATTTAGTCAGAATGGTACTAGGAAACAAGGACTTGACTTCAACAGCTCGCTTGCTTCATCTATGCAGATGAGGCAGTTTGTTCGTTCTTTATATCCACGTAATCTAGACGGATTTGGTAGAGTGAGTGATTAGCAGTAGTAATAACAGGAAAGAATGTCTAGTAAGTACGACAGTTTGCTTACGTTGCTGTGTGTTGCGCAGTCCGGTTTGGTCATACGCTCACCACAACTGTCGAAGGGTTTCTCCGCAGCGCCATCATCATCCTTCGCATATGGAATATATAATGTCTTTGCGTTTTGAACGGCATATACTCCTCGTTTCGCAGGCTGTTTTTAAGGATTAAACGTTAGCACGAGTGCCAACTAGGGTTCCGAACGCTTGAAAAAAAAAAAAAAAAAAAAAAAAAAATGGGAGTGTCCCTTAAGGACCGTGGGATCATGCTAGTTTCACAGGATACAGCAAACTCACCAGAACAATGCTATTAGGCACTCGAAGCACCTTTTCATATCTGGTTAGCATCTATCTAAGTGTAGTCAAGCGCGTGTATAATTCGTAGCTGAGACTTACCAGGCATTGTCTGCATGTCGAAAACGGCCGGAAGACTCTTTTTAAAATAAAAGTCTTCAAGTATATATAAGGACGAGAGTCGTCCAACAATCCGGCCCAAGGCAAATGACAAAAGGGCATTCATTATAAGCAGCGATCATCAGCTCCAAGAATTCGGCTGAATGTATTTGCCGCTGTTTCCAATTCTCTTTGCTAATGACTGAGCCGGGAGTCTTGACCGTATATATATTTATATATATATATATATATATGTACTATTCACAAGTTAACATTTGTTTCAATAGATAAAAAGCCTTATGAAGCGCCTGAGTGAATAGGGCTGACTGGCTGACTGGGAATGGACGGCCTCACGACTCGGAGCAACTCACTAAAGGACCAGACGAAGAGTATCAATCAACCTAGCACGACCGAACCCAGAACCAAACTTGTGTCATGGCACCTTTTTTTGGTTTCGTTGGGTACATCTTGAAGTTGTCGTTGGTCTCCGTTGGCCATTACGCATCGTTACTACTAACTAATATCCCGGAGATTCTGGGGCGGGTCGTCATTGTAGCTACTTCTGAGCAAAGGGATATGTCCAAGTCAGTACTAATTCAATATCTCACTTTTTCTTGTCTACACCACGGAAACGTACCTGAATGCTAGCAATTTTTAAATTTCTCATATATAGAGTCCTCAATTGGTATGTCTTTTGCCGACAAACATAAAACGAGCTTGCTGCGAATCGACCACGCCAAATCGTATATATATAAAACCCCCAAAGGCCAACGGAACCACATCATGTACAGATCAGGATGTCGACGCTGCTGAAAGATATTCGGACGGAAGCATATGTTCTTGGAGCGTATTTATATAATGATATGCAGGGAAATAAGTAGCAAAAAACAAAAAAAAAAAAAAAAGAAAAAGAATAACTCGCAGACACCGATGCCGACATGCAATGGCTACCGGGCCGGAGGAGGCAGCTCGTCACTCGAACAGAAGGAGATAAGTGACAAAAGACTAAACAGAGATATACGGACGAGGAGAATAAGGAACATTATTTATAGACTTGAAAAGGTTGTTACGTTGGAGCAGCGTGTGGGATAATGAAAGCAGCTTGTTCTGGGTTTCATACAGAGTACTATGGAGTACTCCGTACTTTGTACAGAGTACTCTGTACATCTACTCTTGATCAGCATTCAAGCATTCCAAGTAATAACAACAAAACAACATCAGAATAGAATATGGAGTTCTACTCTGTACTAGAATTGTCATTTTCTTATGTATCATCTGCATGCACAAGCAATGGCCCTTTAGTGAAACATCCAGCTGTGCATGATGTCTTTCTTTCTTTGTATGCCTGTGCAGTCTTACATATTGGTTCAACAGACTCTGTACTATACTAGTATATGCATTGTATGCATACAATCAGCAGATGCAGTACTGATTGCCAAACTAGAACTCTTGCAGCAAAACTATGCCAGTTATCTGCACTACAATGTGATTGGGATGTGATACAGATGTGCTAGATGTGATTGGGATGTGATTAGAATGTGAATTGCAATATGATTGGGGTAAAGATGTGATGAAGATGTGATGAGAATGTGAATTATAATATGATTGGAATAAAGATGTGATGAAGATGTGATTGATGTGATAGGATGTGATGAGATTGTGATGAAGATGTGATAGAATGTGATACAAACAGTTGCATGCAGCATACTATAGACAACAGGGATGGCAAGGATGAAAAGACAGGGTTCTCCCTGCATTCCCCGGTCGAGACAAAGCCGTTTCTGGAGAAAAATGCAGGATTTCCGATTCATGACAAGGATCTTGGATTCTTTACTTCATAGTCTGGAGTACTCCGTACTCTATAGTTGATGGATAAGTTAGCCCTGAATCGTCAGATATCATGACGTTACTTCCCATTGCCCACAGAAAATGTCTACAGAGTACTCCGTACAAACAGACTCATAAAGAAGGTATGTGAATATGCAAATGTATCGGATTACTCTGTAGAATAAAGTGACAGATCAATCATGTATGCATGGAGGGAGTTTTGGTGTCTCCGTACTAGTTGATAGTGTAAGTCTACTTTACTTCTCTTCTCCCTTTACTCTGTATTCGTACATTTGAATCATACTTGTGCTGTTGGTTGTTGATACATTGCTTTGGCACATCACATTTGTTTCTTTGTTCCAAGTGCAGCAAACTGCATGCAGATATGCACATGGCAAGCACAGAATGGACACAGCCTCCAAGACCTGCAGGAAGTCAGTTATTATTATTGTTTGTTGCTATTTACTCTGTACTTGCCTGTGCAGTCGTTGCTACTGATCTCATGCTCAGAGTAGGGCTGGCTTTCCGGTATGGACTAGGGCTAGGGCTTTTATATCTGTTTTTACACTCTCTACGGAGTACTTTTTTTTTTTTTTTTTTTTTTTTTTTTTCCCCCTGTTTGGATATTTGTATTAGCTGTACACTGTCTATGTAGTTAGAGTTTTCTATTCATGGCAACTGTCATTATGCGTCATGTACGGAGAATTCCGACTGCGCATTTAGGCAACAAAGCAGTGAAAGTAGTTGGAGGCTGGTTTGGATGACGCAGTGAAGTTAGTAAATTTTCAGGTTCTTCAAACTTGCTAGCACAGTGGAAGGAAAATACGTTGCTATCGCCAACAATTACCCCCTTCTCAGTCTGATCACTCAACCTTTGCTTGACGCTACCAGTACGCTGTCCGAATGGCTTCTTACGGGGAGAGAAGGCTTAGCTGTGAGTTTCCTTCAGCATTCAGCCTCCAATAGTACCTTCTTCACTAACAAGTAGTACTGTTACTGTGGCGGACCGCGGTTGTTCTGGATATGGGGCCCAGTATACACAGGCGCCACCGACTGAAGAAATTGATGATAATTCAGATTCGTCATCCAGTAGCGGTCAAGACGCCCTCAGCACTTTCTTTGGCATCCCGACCTCAACGCCAAAGTCCAAAGTCAGATCTAAATGGCGTACATGTCGTAATGTAGCAGATTTTGCAAGACTTGCCGAGTTACAGCCTAGAAATGCCGATATACTCGGTTATGCTCTGGCCGAATCGGACGGCACTTTCATCGACAGCATCAAAGAGCGCTCAGAAGACTATATCAGTCACTATGCCCAATATCTTCTCAAACAACCAAACGTGGCGAGCTCCATTATCCTACCACTTCGCTCTGAGAACCAGTGGGACCAGCTGGTCGAAATCTACTCGGAACTCTTCAAGATTGCTCCATACCGCATCTCGTCGAAGTCGGCCCAAATTCAGGCTCGCCAGAAAAGCTTCACGTCCTACGAGTTACCCGGCTCGCTCCAAGATCGCAAGCATGATTCCTGGAGGGATTGCCACTGACGCCACCGCGCGGAAAGAGGTTACAGTCTTTTTGGGTGCTTTATCGCAGCCTCTTCGTTGCAAATTGAAAAATGCAGGGAGTTTGGAATAACCCCTCTGGGATTCTATGATATGCAGGTAAAGCAGGAATTTGAAGACTTTCAGGAAGCACTTGCCAACAATGTAATCGAGATCTACAGGAATGCTCTTCCTGGCGCCTTAAAACGCAGGGAAAAGTCCTTCTCAAACCAGAAACTCAGTTTTGACTGCCAAAGCTACATGAAGCATGCTTTGGAAGAGCATAGGTCGGCTACCCATAGTGTGATTAAGGATATTTGGATGCGCATAAGGCTACAACAACGGTACCAGTCGTACGTGACGCGAGAAGAAACCGATTTGCCCCCTATCACTTATGACAAACCGCCCGTTGTGATCTGTTTCGATGAGGCTCGACAGCTTTTAAGAAAGTGAAGAACCTGAATTGAGATTTCTTGCTCTTAGGAGAGCACTGCGCCGTCAAATGAAGGCAGTACGGGACCATGACATGAAGCAATTTTTTGGGGTTTTGTTGGATACGTCGTCAGAGATTTCTAAATTTTCACCACCTGCGTTTAATGACCCGAGTCTCAGAGTTGTAAGACCTCACAATCTATTCCCTCCAATCTATATGATCGATACTTTTGATCTGTACGCAAGTGACTCAGATGAGGCGAGCCCCTCGGCTACCAACACCAACCTTGACGTGAAGCGCCTCTTCCGGTACGGCAGGCCTATCTGGGGATCTCTGTTAGAAGCAAACGACAATCAGGAATATTCCGTGGTAGAAACTGCCAAACGGAAAACTGAAAGTCACGTATCTAAGAACCGTCTGGACCCTTTTGAATTCGCCGAGGCGCTCGCGCTGCTGTCGTATCACATAAATTTCAAAGTGGTTCTCAACAGTCTGGCTGAAGAATTGACATCTGGCTACCTAAGATATGTTTTAGACGTCAACCCTGCGCGACCATTGCTCAGAACCATCCAACCATCTGAACCGATTCTGGCTTACGTCTCAGCATTGAGAATAAAGGAACGTGGAAGACGATTGAATGTGATTAAGGTACTGTACGAGAGTGCGATGAACGGATTTGTAAACATTGGAGACGCTGGCGAGTACGTCGCATCTCTAATGTTTTTGTTCACGTTCGACAAGGTACATTTTTTCAAAAAGCAACTCCCATTACAATCACCTCACTCGGTCAGGTTGCAGACTTTTTTTGAATGCCTAGTATCAGACGATATATTTGTGAGTATTGGAGACCGCATGGTTGATAACGAAAAGATGAAGAGTTTCTGGGACGATGGGAACGTCTTCTTCAATCACTTCACGCGGGTCACCACCAATCCCACCGAGAGCGTACTGCGAGAGGCCTATCGGCGAGGGGCCGCCATCCTCCCACCATTTGGATTCAAGGGGTGTGACATTCTCATCCCGATATTCTTGCCAACCCACAACATAATGTCATATGTGATCGTCGAAGTGAAAAATAGAAAGGACGACAAGCTCACCCCAAGCATCAAAGTCGAGGCCATGGACTCCTTGAAGGCTGCGTCCAAACAGCTTCCCAATCGCCCTCATATTGCTATATTCATGTGCTTACGAGGAAATCCCATGCCGCGAGAAGAATCCGACCATTCCGTCCAGGAGGACCAAGCGCAGGGCGAAATGGACGTCATCTACCCTGCTATAAACACGGTTTACAAGGGTACTGACACCCTGCGAGCCGGAAAGCGTCAACAACCGGAGCCAACTGAGTATAAATGGGTGGATATGGACCGGGTTGTGGTTGCAAGTGTTGGGTTAGACCTGAACATTTTCCCAGGCATTGGGCTCGAGGGCCAAAGCAGAGGGGAGACAACTCAGGTTATTAAGTATCTCAGAATCCTTTTGAATTGCAATTCTGAAATAGTGACGCTGTCTCAGACTGATTACCACAGGCGTCTGGCACCGCTTGGTTGATTCGGTTTTGCTGTCTTTCTTGTCTTTCTTGCCTTCCTTTTTTTTTTTTTTTTTTTTTTTTTTTTTTTTTTTTTTTTTTTTTTCTCCTCCTT
>JBCJKO011058831.1:0-17030 GCA_039877535.1 Touit batavicus
TAGTGTAACGGTCAACATACGCGCCTCTCATACGAGGGACTTCAACGCGCGAGCTCGGGGTTCGATTCCCCGTGTCGGAATTAATTTTTTGTCTTTTTTTTTTCTTCCCCTTTCTTACTCATCCGCTTTTGTACAGAGTAACAGACGACGTATTTATTTCTTTTCCGTGCCTAACTGACTGAGTACAGTGTACTCTGTACTCCGTATATACATAATGAGGCGCATTGTCACGTCTCCGATGGCTCACAGGAAACACAAGGACCTAACGGTACGGAAGATGGTGTTTCTAAACATCGTCATCCCAAGGAGGCTCGGACGCTTGGATTATTTCAAACCGTAACTCTGGCGCGTGGCTCTCCTTCCACTCTCTCGGCCACCTATCATGATGCCTCATCTTGTCCAACTCGTCATACCAGATTGACTGCATCCTCAACCGCCATTCCAGGGGCAATACTGTTTCAGCATCGATCGAGGAGACTTGCAAAACAACCTCGCTCAGATGCCTAAACGTCGGCAACTGTACACGTGGAACCCAATCGCGATCTGCACCTCAATCTCTCGCGACATCGGGCACGTCTCGCAGAAACCGTCGATGCGGACGCATGGCAACCTGAAGCTCAAAGAGAACTTTCTGGATGCGTGCCGTTTCACTTCTTTTCGCTACGACATTGACGAACTGGTACACGGTTTGCATGACGGAAAAAGAAGCAACGTCGAATCTCAAACCAATGAAATCCACTGCAGGGTTCATGAATGCACCCGTTACCGCATGGGGACTTGTTACTGTATTATGTCGCGTTTCGTGCTCCTCATCGCTATCGGGCTGGATGTAGACGGGGTGGCCATCGAAACGGTATTCTTGGTTGAAGTATATCGAATATCCCTTACGGACTGCATGTCTGCTTTCTTGACAGGTCAAGAAGAGAGGAGGGAGAGGCACGACATGAGGAGAGGTGATGGGGTATGTGCTACAGTCACAACGGCCGGTTGCTGTGCATGTAGTAATGCGTAGAGTCGAGCCAAACCCATGAACGTCGTCTAGACTATCCATAGTACTAGTACCATCTGTGTTGTGTCGTTTTTCTTCTTCGGTACGAAGCAGTCCAAGCCAACGGAAATCACCATGGATTAGTATGCAAAGGCACAATCCTCGGCTCAAGCGCGTGCTCCCAGATCTTGAGACGCAATTCAGCAGGAAGATCATTGAAACGAGGAAAGGAAGTTGGTTGTAATACTGGTGTTGGTAGTACTAGAGCTGGCGAGTCGTCGCTGGTGGTCTTGCCAGTGGTCCGACAGACTGCTGGTCCTAACGAGGAGGAGGCCTTGGAATTTACTGGTACTACCCATTTTGGAACCGAACAGTGAACGAGCGATACTGTAGCTTGAACAGCTAACAGCTAGTTGGATGAAGTGCTTGCTTTCTTGTTGAAGCTGGGGTCTACTAGTACTAGTAGTAGTACGGAGTTCAGATTCTACTACTACTCCGTACAGATCACCTAGGCTGTTCCTTTTTGGGTATAGTTGTGTTTGCAGTTTGGCATTGCAGTGTGTCTGTCTCCCTTGCCCCTTGAAAGTGTGTTGGCTTCTGTCTAATATATATATATATATGATAATAAAAATACAAAAGAGAGAAAAAGAGAATAA
This sequence comes from Touit batavicus, assembly GCA_039877535.1. NCBI lineage: Eukaryota > Metazoa > Chordata > Aves > Psittaciformes > Psittacidae > Touit > Touit batavicus. The sequence goes on from JBCJKO011058831.1 coordinate 1,645, forward strand.
ATGGAATGAAAGCAATATAAAATAACTCGAAGCTATCAGAATGGTCCGTTCCACTGATCCAAAAGCTCACGGCCAGCTAGATACTAGTACTAGTAAGTACTAATCTTCCTGTACCTCTCTTCCATCAACGAAAAACCTCAACGGCAAGTCAAGTGTCCCTCCTTCTTCCCATTCTGAAGCGTGGTACTAGTAGTAATGCCCCGGGAAATCTCATAATACCTCCTACTACCTGTTAATCCGTCACCTCGGTTATGTCATGTTGGACAAGAATGGATTGATTTTGAAGTCCAGATATGAAGAGACTTGTGGTATCACTAGTAGTACTAATGACCTATCAAAATGTCAGTGAAGTTGAGTTGATCACAATGCCTGCAACAATAACGAACCTTCAGAATATACTATAAGACTTTTTGCATGTCTTTCCATCCGCACGTTTATACTCGAAGTGTTTTAGAGGAGGTTCTGAGTAGAGAGGAACTGGGGAGGAAGGCAGTGTTGGAGGTGACGCTGAAAGTGGTGTTGAATATGGCATTGAAGATGGCGTTGAAGGCGACGCGGAAAAAGATTCTGCATACTGTTGAGCTGCCGGCTGTAGAGATGATTCTTTATCTCCCACTGAAGAGGGAGCCGGAACTTCCAAAGATGCTGGCGATTCCCCGTATAGTAATGAGGGAATGACATTGATTGATTTCCGTTTGCCGTAGCACTGGCTGAGAAATTCGCGTATGCGTCGTCGAGTCTTCTCAAATATGTTCTCGTACCAACCGGAGGTGTCTTGGTCCATTCTGGGAGACAACAGAGATAAGTAGAGCTAACCATGTCTGTAAGCATCAATTCTTGCATGGAAAGGAAGGGTTCTCACCAGGGTTACTACTAGTAGTAGCAGTAGTAGTAGCCAAACACAGGGTGAAAGTCGGACGGTGCTGTTTGCATACTACTAGTAGTATCAAGAACAAGGCCACGAAGAAGCGGCCAAGTTTTATATTCCATTCGATTAGTAGACTATTGCTCCATGTAATGGATCATACTACTACTACTACTACTAGTAGTAGTAGACAACAATAGACAAATGCATGACCGCAATGGATCGCGATGGATTGCCAACGCACGGAGATGGACAATTAGTAGTATTTGGGACTTTGTGCCACATACGTGTTATCTCAAATACTAGTACTAGTAGTATCATAAATGATGATCAGCAGTTGTGATAGTAGCAGTAAAGACAAGAGCAGCTTCCGAAAACTTGGGGAGGGGGGTCCCTGTTTTCCAGAGAGGCGGCATTATACACACACTTCAATTGAATTGAATGACTGCAGTCAGTGCAAGCAAGGAACACTATGAAGTACTACTGTATACTAGTAAGGTAAACCTTATTCTAGCAGCTGTTCGTTCCAACTATAATATGCAACATAGTAATTTCGACACAATTTCAACATAATTTCGACTAAATTTCGACTCGATTTCGACTCGATTTCTACCCGGGGCGTTGATCTACAGCAACCTGGTAGATTACTATGAAGACACTGAAATGATAGACATGGCACCAGCATCCATGTTGAGAAATAAAACATCACAATGTCCCTGATGTGTACTATGCTTGGGTTTTGTCTCAGCACCGACCCTTGGTGTTAGGGCTTCTTTCATGGCCTTAGGGATTTATGCCTCAGGCATACTTAAGCTTTGTCATCATGACGTCAACCAAGATATACTCCGTACGGAATTAAATACTCCGTACGGAGTACAGCGTTTAACTAGTGGTGGGCGGTTTGCTTACTGATTACGTTATAATGACCACGTGACAGAAAAAAAAAAAAAAAAAACACTTCTGAAAGTTGGCCCCTCAGTTAATCATGGCGGGGCCTGGCAGAAGAAGTTGATGCGACTTTGTTAATTATCAATTTTGGTGACCAACATCTTTTGAAATCCGTTCATCCATCTAAAGTCGTCGGAGGTATGGGAGATGGTCCAGTCATAACCAGTGATAAACTGCATTCTCAAACACGAAATCTGATCAGTGATCAGTACCACATTCCAATACGATCCTTTCAGTCGTACTAGTACTACTATATAAAATCATCATTCTTCAATGTGCAAAACAGTCCAGAAATTTCGCGCTCAAAGTTCCACAACTGAAGGCATTGTGGAAGAATGCAAGAAAGAGGTACATTACATTACAAACAATCGGCTTTCAAAGAACTCTGCTAATAGTTCGTTCTCATAAGACACAATGTGGCGAGTGCGATGTTGAGTGGTTAACACCTCCCAAAGGTATCCATCTTAGTCCTCCGGAGCACACAGTGGCAGTTGTCGTCGATGTTACTTCCAGTCAAGGAGCAATCCGTCTATTCGATAAAGAGACCGGACATTATATTGATGGTGTGGGAATAGAGGATAAGGGATTTCGAGTTATTGTTCCTTGGAAGAACGCCTGGCGGTTCAGAGCATCTGGAACAGTGGTCGTGGGTTATGTTAAAGCGAAAGATGTCGCTTAGTTTGATGGCTCATTCCATGATACTCGAGGACGTTGTATTATCAGATGGTCGGCCAAATCAGGTGTGATCCCAATTGTGATGAAGGGTATTGTGTTGACACCGTATGTGTCAGTTAGCCATATGCTTGATATCTGGCCGGACATTATAATCTGCTGCACATCTTTTGTGCTGAGTATATAGGCATCCCCTATTGAAACGAGTCAATCAATTGCTCCTTGCCAACGCAAACCTTTCATACCTGGTTCTCTCGGGGCCGGAATCATGAGCTGGTTTGAACTTGCTCGTGGGTTCTGCGCTGCAAAAAGAATGAGTGACCTGCTTTTTTTTTTTTTTTTTTTTTTTTTTTTTTTTTTTTTTTTTTTTTCACCGAGTTCAGACATACTCAAAATCGGCTGTAAAACGTCCAGTCCTTGGCCTGTATCCATTCGCCCATAGTGACTTATTTCCGGAGGAGCGTTTTCACTATTCGCTGGTTTGATTCCGTACTTGTTTGCGAGTCCGTCAAGTATAGGATTCTGAAGACTTGGATGCTTTTTGATTTCATGTGGTAAATTCACCCGCATATTATCGTTTGCAACTGCGATCGTAGACAGCTTCAGAGCAACTGCGCAAAGAACAACCATCGACGGACCGGATGGGCCATTTGTCCTTAGAACGGCTAAGAGGAAGCGATAGTAGGTCAAGTGCCGTTTTGAATCAGTCTGTACACCGCTGTGTATGAAATATGCAGCCTTTTCAATGTGCCTTTCTTCTGCTTCTGTCACGCTGTTGCGGAGCCTGATCATCTCTGATGCGTTGGTTAGCTTACGCATACTCTCCTGGACGGTTGGGGGGGCCATCTTCCATGAGAGACGGAAATCAAGAGCGTGTCAAAAAATGTTTTGAAGTTAAGTCAATATATCAAGTCGAAATCAAGTCAAATTTACGTCTAAAGTAAGTCAAAATTAAGTCGATTTCAAGTCGAATTTAAATCGAAATTAAGGGGGGCGGGCCATTGCTGAAGTGGAAGTAAAGAACCTAGTGTCACCATGTGTGTGTAAGTTAGGCTGCCATACCAGGCCATAATTAAGAATTACTAGTACTAATTTCAGGTACAGCATCCAACGCCTACCCAGGCGAATATCAGCCAGTCCAGAAGTCGTGGTTGCATATTGTAAATACCAAGGCCACAGTGTAACAAGCCCTGTCCGAGGGAAAGGAACAAAAAAAAAAAAAAAAAAAAAAAAAAAAAAAAAGAAGGGCAATATGATTCTCTGTAGTACTGACTGACCCTAATAGAAGGGGAACTATCTATAAGACCTTTTCTGTAAGTCTAACTCCTTCACGCGCGACTCCCTCTCTAATAGGATCGCAAATTGCCTTTTCATATGGCGCAAGGATGCCCGGTACGTTAAGTGCTGGATGGCCGTCCAGTAGCAACTGAGCAGCCACACCGCAAGTGACACCGACTGAGAGCGCCATGGCCGAATATCCCTTTGGATCACCCAATAGTTCGAGAGTGCTTGTGATGGTATCCTGCATGATATGGTGTGAATAAGATGGCTACATTCATTACCGATAAAAAGAGAGAGAGAGATAGAAAAATTTACCTTTTTACCATCCGTCCACTCAACGACGAACTTGTGCTGGAGCATGACTAGGTCCCGCTCGCCGGGGTTATAGCTGAGAAGCTTTGCCAGCTGGTGACATAGAGTGTCGAAAACATTTCCTTGTTGGATTGTGACTGGTTCCGTCGAGAAGAGGCCGAGCTGTTGCATGCCTGCAATGATTCGTTCGCTTTCAGCTTGGTTTGGGAACGTGTAGATCTCTTTGATGCGTGCAATGAGAGAGCTGCAGTACGGTTAGATGGTTAATGAAACAAGACGTTTCAACAAAATGTGACGGAAAAGACACACACACCTTTCATCCGAATCAGAAGCATCGACCAATTTCTGTTGAATCCCAGCCCAAGTGATTCCAGGTTTCAACCAGCTCTTTTCCTCGCTGTCAAGCCAGCCAATGCCGGCCAATGCCTGGATGAACGTCGGATTACCTTCGTATCGGAGTGACCCCCTGATAACAGTATGTGCTTCCGGGATATTGTAGAAGTCTCTGAAAGGAACAGAATTGCGGTTTGGATACGCCACGAAAGAGTACCCATCCATGACATAGTACGGCTTAGACGTAGACATGAGTTCCGTGGACGGTATATCTACCTGCTTCCCTTGAGACAGGAAGGACGCAGAGTTACGCTGGGAAAGGATTGCACCGCGTGGAGACCAAGAAAACTTGAATCCAAGAGGATTGTTGGCATACTCCGGCGCAGGTAAGCCTCCACAGTAGGAATAGAATTCCAGGACCTGCGGGGATAACTTGCGGTTAGCATGGTTGGTTGGTCTAATATAAAGCTTAGAGAAAGAAGAACTAACCTTGCCGCCTTTCTCATGAATCTCATCTATTGCTTTAATGGCATATAGATGATCAATGCCCGGGTCAACCCCGACCTCATTCAAGACCGTGATTCCGGCTTCCTTGACAGCATTATCCAACGCTCGCATGCCATCTGACACATAGCTGGTAGTGACAACGTTTGTCTTCCCTCGAATGGCCGAATTGATCACGGCTACATGATGCGCATACGGAACGAGCGAGATGACGAGGTCGTGCGCTGCAACTTGCGTGTCGAGATCTGCCCCAGAGGACACATCTAGGGGGATTGGAGTGGTTCTTGGAAGGCCAGATGCAAGAGTCTGCGCGGAAGAAAGCGTTCGACAGGCTAGAAGATATATGTATAATGAGCCAACTGGACCGGAAACGGAGTAGAAGGATCATCTGTCCCTTACCAACAGTGATTTCATTCCGCGGGTTGCGAGTCAGATACTCAATGCATGGAGATGCAACCATCCCACTTCCAAGAACCAGAACCTTCATCTTCTCATACATGACTGGCATTCAACGCTGCAATTCAGGATGTTTGAGATGCCAGCAGAGGCTAGGTTCGTAAGATTCTGCTTTAACGGTTAGATAATTGCATACAAAAGATCGAGGAAATGCAGCAGTAAGTGGCATACCAGTAGTACGAATGAGTCATAACGGTGCCAATCCCACTTCAGACTCCAGCAGGATACTCTTTAAACTTTTGCTTAGACATGAGATAAATCTCAGCCGGTAATACTAATTCTTCAATCGCGTTTCTTCCGAAGAAAATCCCTGCAACAGAGTCCTTGGACATGCCAGTGGTGTTCTGGTGTACGCTGCCCTGAAGAATCGACATTGTTACTCCGTACTTTTTGCTCTGCCGGTCAGTACCGAACTGGCCGCTATAGACTGCCGTACCTCCCACTTTTTTTTTTGCAGAATTCTGGTCAAAATTGTTTTCTTCTTCTCAACAACTACTCTGTACCAGCTTCTAGTCAAACTGACTGAATGAACAACCGTCGAAATTAGATTGAGATTTTATCAAATTGTTGAAACCCCACGAACTGCACAGTACGAACACCACACAATAGAGATCGATTGTTTTTCTTTCTAACCCTAACCCTAAAAAAGCTCCAGTGAGTAGAACTGCCAGTGGTGAGTGTGGTCTTCATCAAAAATTTCCATCACTGCAATCCGCTGTAACCATATCCTTAAAAAAGCTTAAGGCTAAGTATTATGTCTGAAGTGTCTTGTCAATTCAATCTTAATTTGTTTTTCATAAAACCCATTCATTGATTTGATGCAAGATGGCCCCCGCTGTTGAAGCTTCCGAAATTGATAAACTGGTTGCATTGGCCAGCACAACAGAAATTGACCTTGTTGACCTGCGAAGGCTTAGGAAATCCACTGGGAATATGCAAGTCACACTTCCTGGACCAGCCCTTGAGTCACAGGCACGAGCAGCCCGGATGTTAGACTCATTAGCAGCAATCCTTGTTCATAAGCCACATAGTGTCTTTGCTGTTGGTGCTCGCATCATCTATAATACAAACCCTCCCATTCAAAAGACAGAACTGTTTATTGCCAGCAATGAAAACATCAAGCCTACACTCAAGACTTATGTGGAGGATATTTGGACTATGCTTCAGAAAATGGCTGAGGAGAATCGGCAATTATTACCATCCAAGCCCAATAGTGCAAGTCCTTCTTCTGTTCTTTCAACTACCCACCATGAGCTGATGGTGAAGATCTACCTTCATTGTTTTGCAAAATGGAAGTACCATCTGGAGAAGCTTTCACATGCCCTTGCAGATTTCTTAAATACATTTTTTGAACATGTTGAATTTGGCATTAAACCTGGAACTGATGAATGTACAACTGTTCACTTCATTTTCGGCATAAATGCGCATGTGGAATGGATTGTTAGACACCTCCCCAGCATTACACACAAAGGGCAGTGTCAACAGGACCACATTTAAAAATTCATTGGAGAGAATGGGTTTTTGGGTCGGATGCATGAAATTATGGCCGCCATTAAGCATTTATTAATCAAGGGCTTTAATCAAGTTGATGCTTGGGACAAGGTGGGCAGAAAAGATCATGATGCTGAAAATAGGAAGCGTCTCTCACATATAGTTCGCAAATTCATTACTATACACTCAGCTATAGAGGAGCTAGCCCATTTCACTCATTCACCTCAGCATTACAGGGTTCTGAAGGAAAACTTCAAAGTTGTGTGTCTTCCAGGTGCAAAATACACATTTGATGTCCCTAAAAGTGAGACTGAGTAGGGTTTGGTTCTTGAAAAAGCCCTACAATCCTTTAGCTCTGAGTCTGAGTATGAAAGGGAGAAAGAATCTGAAGATTTCATCAGGCAAGCAGTTGAGGGTCATCAAACTAAGGCAGGCAAAAAGCAGTATCCAGTTCATTGCAAATGCCGTCTTCTTCAACACTTCTCTTCAGAGGAATTTGCCCTCCCCTATCTACGCCCTGTGAGCTATATTGGTGTCTCTAAGCTGTCCTGCCCTGCATGTTCTGCAGTGTTTGAAGCTTGGAATCAGGTGTCAAGATATCAATACAAATACCATGGCTCACATGGCAAGTGGTACTCACCCTGGGCTGTGCCCCAAGAATGGGGAATCCTCAAAGACCAGTCATCCTTCTTCAACACCATATATGATGAGGTCAGGCATCTACTCATTTCGACTCTAGAGCGAAAAGGAATGGTCAGGCGGCGTTGGAGTGATAGCTCGTCAGGCTCATTGCATTCATCAATTGAGGGTGAAATCGTTCCTTTCCTGGGCTGTGAGGAGATTGTAATGAAACAAAAGGCTTTGTGGCAAAGGAAAAAAGAGAGTGGTGGTCTTTGAGATTGTCGGCGAGGAGGGCGGCGCACTTTGTCCTTCTAATCAGAACGTTCTACTTAGGACGTTCTACTTAGAACCCAAAGTTCAACCTACTGTTTGATGTGCATTCTTTTCTATGGAGTACGGAGTACCGAGTACTACGGCGGAATATAGGGCCAAGTTGCAATTACGGCGGGATGAGAATATCTTCGAAAAGGATTCAAATGTGATGAAGAATATACTAAAGGTACCAAGACGGAGGAGTATTTGGTTTACTGGCTCTGGTGGAAGGTATTCGTTTCAACTATTTCAGCGGTGGTAAGTTGTCCATTGATTCAAACTTGTCGTTCTAGAAACCAGCTATACAGGAGAGCAATTTAGCCATACAAAAGCACTATCCATTGGGTTTTTTTTTTTTTTTTTTTTTTTTTTCTGTGACTTCTCCCTCAAAGTACCCAGTCATTGACCAAGCAAACAAACACTAGAAAAAAAAAAAAAAAAAAAAAACACTTGGACTGGACGCAGGGCTACAAAAGTCTGTCCTGACAATAAAATCCCTCACATTCCTAAGGACCGCTTCGGATTTTTTGGAATGCCACATTTGTTGAGACAGCTCTCCACACCAAGGGCGACATTGGCGGGTAACAACGGCCGGAAGGTGTCGATATCTTTCCCGTTAAAGGTAGCACGTTTAGCCCCAAAGACGGCGTTAACGATTTCGTTATCCAGACCAAGCAACGTCTGCGCGGACTGCTGAACACCGGGATCTTCATCGGCAAAGCCAGCGACAAAGATTGCATCGGTGCAATCTGGATTGAACTCTGTGTGCACGGCGCCCTGGGGGAAGACGGTCATTTGGAACCGATTCAGGTTGTTGAAGATAGCACGGGCGCCATTTTCGAGGATGAATTCCGAGCCTAAACGGCCCTCGGCGACGACGTTGATCTCCGATGAGCGCGGATGAACATGGGGCGTGTTAAAGCCACAGGGCCCGAGAAAGCCAAGGGTCATGCTGACACCGGTCCCAATCAGCGGTGGGAACAGCTTGCGGTCTGACTTGACGGTTGATCCGCCCAATCCCTTTGTTATAGCGTCGTCAGCGGGTGGGTGCTGGAAGTCGTAGACGAAGTCATCGTCGTTCTTGATGAGTGCCTGACGGTCTACTGCTGTTGCAGCTAACTGCAACCGGTCAATTAGGGTTTGATTGTTGGCGACGGCGCTGTCATGTCCTCCTTTGTTGATGACGGGGTCGAAAGCAATCGCCGTGCTGGCCAGCAAGGCGACAATGGCAGCAATACTGAACGTCATTGCCAAAGGATACCAGCCGGTATTAACACGAAGCAGGATGGATGCAAAAGAGAGAGAAAGAGGACTTGGTAACTTGTCGAATTCTATGAGAATGAGGGTGGAATTTTAGTGGAACCACAACCCTATTTATACAAAAGAAGAGCAGCATCGTGGAAAGCAGCGGTGGAATATCGAGTCCGCAAAAAAAAAAAAAAAAAAAAAAAAAAAAAAAAAAAAAAGGTCATTCTCGTTGAAGGTCCCACGCAGCATCCGAAGGGTTCCTCCAAATACTTTGGCAGCTCCAATTGCATATTCCTTATTCTACAAACTTGATGACGGTTCGGCAACCAAGGACCAAAAGCTTCGATTAGGAGCTTGATCCAAGGCCACTGCTGTCCTCAGACATGTGAAAAGCGAAACAATGTATACAACCCCACGCACGGATAGATATATGGAGGTGTAACACAATGGACTCGAATGACAGTATCAGATGCCCGTTTTGCTATAATCTGTTGAGGCTCGGAGTACGGAGTACACCTTACTACCTTACTAGGCCGAAACGGCTACGCGCACGCTTCTTGGGGGATCAGACAGGATATTATCAACATGATACATGCCTTGCAGTTACAAAGAGAGAACAGAAAGGACGACATACTCTGTGCATTGGATAATATCGAATGTTCAGTAGTCTGTCTGCCTTGTAGGGTTCCATTCATTCCAGCAGTACAGAGTCCTCTCTCTGTACGTGCATGCAACAGAGCAAGGTACGGGACATTCTTCAAGCATTTTAAGCTCATAATTTGGTCAAGCAGCTATCTTCCAAGAACCCAAGAAGACAGCCGTTAAAGTGATGAGTCTTCTTGTCATTCAGCCACTTTTTTCTTCGTTACTAGTATGTACCCAACAACCGTTGAAATACATTTCTACTCAACAATAATGCAAAGTGAAAAGTGTTTTGTTTGGCAGTGGAAGAAGGGCTAACGTCAAGTTTCATTAAGTAGTCACCTTTGGTTACTGTTGAAAATCAAGAAAGCTGTAGTAGTCAAGAAAAATAGCATGCCTCGATTCTTTATAGTACCTTTATACCTTTTGACAGGTCAGCGGCATCATTCTGTTGAATGAGAAGAAATTAATAACTGCCTACGGAGTACTGTCAAATCCAAGACCATATACAGAGTACTCTACTATTCTCGGCTTATATTGCATCAACGGCTTTTTTTTTTTTTTTTTTTTTTTTTTTTTTTTTTATGATGTGCTCTGATGAAATCCAGGAGTCATGCCGTACGTACTACTAGTACCCTGTTCTCAGTTCTAGATTCTTTGCATATTACTAGTAGATTAGGTGACAGTTCGAGTCTGGCGAATCCAATTGCAGTTATTAGGATTGTTATTCGCGGTCATGAATGGTAAGAGTAAGGAGTAGTAGTAGTAGTAGTAGTGTAGGCGGGGTTTCTCGTATATGTACTCCGTATGGGATGCTTCCGATGGCATCCTCGTCCCCGAATTACCCACTTCATACATATATACATTTCTTCTCTTGCCAGCTTTTAAATAGCAAGCAGTGAAAGAGAAAAAAGAAGAAGAAGAAGAAGAAGAAATGCCACCACCGTTCCCTCCGGCAGGATATTCTGAAGACATCGTACGGCGAGTCCGCGTGCTTTTCAACGGGCAATATGTCGTTGATTCCCCAAAGCCTAAACTTGTGTAAGTAAGCATCAAGGATTCCTTTCCCATGGGTTAGTACCCGGATTAGAACAATTGAAAGGAAAGAAACTAATCAAATATTCAGCTGGCAACACCCTTACTACCCTCTCTACTACTTCCCCCTAGACGACATCCGTAGCCAGTACCTAGCCAACAAAACCACCAACCCTGACGGTACCGCAGGTTACGACCTGGTTGTCAATAACCAGACCTCACCAGCAGCAGTAACCCTAATCCAGTCTGGCGCGTCCCCGTTAAGAAACTATGCCACGATTGGAACCACAAAGGCCGATGCATGGTTTGAAGAGGACGAGCGTGTTTACTCCCACCCAAAGGATCCGTACAAAAGGATCCAAATCCTGCAATCTTCCAAACATGTGCGTGTCGAGATTGACGGCTTTGAGGTTGCTAATACGGTACGTCCGAAGTTGTTGTACGAGACCGGTCTTCCTGTGAGAATTTATATTCCACATACGGACGTTAGGTTGGATTTGTTGAAGGACGATGTCAACCTGACTACTACTTGTCCTTACAAGGTTAGTACTGGTACTACTTATTCTGTCCCCCCTTTTTGTAAATTGATATATTAATCTTTTTTTCTTCTTCTTTCAATTGCAGGGTGACGCAAAGTATTATGTTGTCAAGCTCCCCAACGGAGAAGACAAATTCGGTCTCGCGTGGTGGTACAAGATACCGACAATTGAGAGCGCAGATATCAAAGGACATATCTCATTCTATGACGAGAAAGTCGATACCTGGGTCAATGGAGTAAAGCAGGATAGACCAGTTACCAAGTTTTCCTGAGTTGATGGTTGAATCAGTAGTCTTACGTCTTTGTACGGAGTACTTAGGACTTAGACATGGGGTCTTGATGAAGATGTAGCATTGTGTATCACGACTCACTACGGCGGAATAGAGCAGCTGAATCGCAATGATCCCCTGGTCCTGATAGAATAAGAACACTACTAGTAGTACTAATACAAATACTAGGAGGTAAGTTGTACTTTATTGGTGGTTGCTGCTTGCTATCTACTCAGTTGCTGACTGAGATGCCTATGCCTATGCCAACTAATCCTAAAGAGAAGACTAATGGCCGCTCACATCCTATCCTCAGACCTCACCATTCTTTGGACTTTTGAGCTGCCAGTGCCCTTTTGATGCGAATCTTGCCATCTACGCCTGAAAAGACTAAAACCTCTGCCTAAGTGGGTGATCTATTACTCCTCAACTTCACCTAACCTCTGAAATAAAACGAATGCTAATATACTGGCAGTCCCCCATGAACCCAAAACATCCACTCCGCGTGCTTACCATTGTGTCGAACAAGAGTCAAGCATGGGAACAATCGCCAGAGGAGGCCATCCAGTTTGCTCTTCAAGTCATCGCCCAAAACAATCTCTACGATGTAACTGAAACAGAAACATCCGTATCCGTATCCGACACAAAACTCTTAGCGATACAATATTACCGTGTCCGCAAGATGTTTGTATTCGACATCTCAAATGAAAGCTATGATCCCGCGACGGGGCATTTACCAGAAGAGAATGAATTGCCCGTTGTCGTGATCCACCTAAGTGACAACAGAAATATCGTTTCCCAGCCTCACCCCGGAGAACGCGCAAGAATCAACGAGACTGTCCAATATCTCCATGATGCCAACGGTTTTGGGTCCGTTCCGCCTTTTGTTGAAGATCACACTTTGGGAATTCCGCCCAACTACCCAAATCCACGAAGTCTAAGGCGCAGTGAGGCCCCCCAGAAAGGAAAGCATTGTGATTGAGCTTATCATGGCGGACTAGGCAAGCTGAGTGGTGTGCTCTGCAGTCATAGGTTTGAAGAATGGATATTATCGCGCCGCATTCTGGTTTGGGGGACATTCTGACATTCCGTGGCACCTCTCAATGAAGTCCTGAAGTCCTGAAGTCTTGAAGTCTTGAAGTCCTCCAGGTTTTCTACTCTACTCTACCGTACAATGTGCATTACCATATCTAGTTTAGCGTGTAAAAGCCCACGTGATCAACAACTCACTACCGAAAAAAGCCTAGAAAATCGAAATACGAACTCCATCCTCCATCCTCCATATCTACTAATCTACTCCGTAATGCTTCGAACTAACTAGACAACTAGCGGAGCGCCCGGGTCGCGACCCGCGAGTCCAGGTCGACTTTGAGTTGATACAAGTGGACCGAAAACATCAAGAAGCAATACCACTGGACTATGGATTATGGGTACGCAATCCAGAGTCAGCACGACAGTCCTCGAACCATGGACACCGGACGGGAACGTCCGAGGCAGGAAGCGGATTCATCAACTGGGAGATACGGGGCAGGTTACGGAATACACAGGATGATCTTCTCATGCAACTGCGCCATTCTGAGTACGGAGGCGTTGTCCGGATACTCAAACAACACAGCGCATAGTCACTTACTGCGTTCTTACATGTGCAGTAGGTGGGTGCATTGGCCGCTGACCGTTAGTATCTTAACTTCTTCAGTGGATGCTCAGACAAAGATCGTCGCAAATCAGGACATTCCTACAGTCTACTCCGTGCCGAGTACAGTGTACGTACTTTCGTTGTCCGTCGATAGTGGGGAAGTTAAATGCTGCCAATATTATTCTATTTTATCGGAGTTTTTTGTTGCTACGGGGTCTATTTATCGCTGAACTTTCCCCCGCTGCATTTTCCCCAAACTCATATTTTTCTTGTTTTTAATTCTTGTCTTCTTGGTATCTTAAGAAAGACGGAATCAAAGCCGGCAATATGGCTGACGTTCATCATAATGCGGGAGTTTTAGAGGCCGATGTGGGTGTTTCTACTACTTACAACTGTCCCTTTCACCTCATGCTAAGAATCCGATTGGTACTGCTATACAGGACAATACCGATCTCGACTCTACCTATGACGGATCGTGAGTGGTGCTGTTGCCTAAATTTATGCCGATGACTGGACTATGATTAAGACAATACTTTGGACAGATTGAGTGAAGCAAGCTACACGAGCTCTGTCACCTCAAGCGTTCTCAACTACAAGTACGTGATTGCTTGTTTACTGTGGAAAGGACGGTACTGACTTTTTGGCTCGATTTAGATATGAAAATGGACGTCGCTACCATGCATTTCACGAAGGCGAATACATTCTTGTCAGTCTTCTAGGGCGTAATCCCTCGGAAGAAAAAGGATAGTGTCTGACAGACAACAACAGCCGAACGACGAGCAAGAGCAGGATAGACTGGACTTGGTATGCATTCAAATATTTAAATCATCCGCACGGATTTAACACTTTTCTTGCAGAGCCACCATGTTTATCGACTGGTTCTTGACGGTGATTTGTTTCTGGCTCCGGTCAAAGAACCCAAGAGAATCTTGGATATTGGTACCGGGACGGGTATTTGGGCTATCGATGTTGCAGAGTGGGTTAACCATCGTTTATGAAGTTATATATATGGATTCTAATTGGCATATGTATAGCGAGTTCCCTGAAGCAGAAGTCATTGGTGATTATTTTCTTTTCGACTTACCTGGGTTGAATACGACTGACATGTCTAGGCAATGATCTGAGCCCCATTCAACCCGGCTGGTATTTTCCAATTTTGTATTATCCCTGCTAGTTGACCCTTCTGACGGATTCACAACAGGACTCCCGCAAACTGCCGTTTCGAAATTGATGACTTTGAACAGAACTGGCAGTATTCCCGCCCATTTGACTATATTCATGGTCGGGAGCTTGAGGGTGCTGTTCGCGACTATGACCGACTTTTCAAGCAGGCCTTTGACAATCTTGTGCCTGGAGGTTATTTTGAAATTGCAACCATTGAAGTCAGCACTACCTCCGATGACGGCACACATGAGAAGGCGCCAAACTTTAAATATTTATCTGACGTCGTCTATGAGTCTTCCAAAAAGTTTGGAAAGCCACTCAGAGTTGGGAAAACGTGGAAGGATAAAATGGTTAATGCTGGATTTGAGGGTGTCGAAGAGCATAGCTTTAAGGAAAGTTGCTGCTTTTTTTTTTCTTTTTTCTTTCTTTCAGTTGCCATTCTGGCTTCATGCTAATAGACAGTGCAGCTCCCACAAAGTCCATGGCCTAAAGACCCCAAGCTCAAAGAAATTGGTCGCTACCATCATGTCAACTCTCTAGAATCTCTTGGCCCTTACTCGTATGCTCTTCTCACCCGCATGGAAGGATGGTCGAGGGCAGAAATCGAAGTTTTACTTGCGTCTGTACGAAAGGAGCTCAAGGACTTGTCTAATCATCATCGATCAACCATCTACATGGTATTTGGACGAAAGCCACAGAAGCAGTGATCGAGGTTCAGCCGATTTTGGCCGTTTATAGCCAATGCAAGATTTTTTCTTTCTTTATTTGTTTCTTCATCTTTCTATGTGATGTAGCATGATCCAGAGCTGAGGTCAGCATGTCAAACCTGAAACTGAGTTTATATGATCATCACAAGACCTCATTATTTGGTCAAGTTGACTGTGATTCCTGTGTGACAACCGCGGTCTCAATTCGAATGCAAATGAAATTGGATTTGAATAGTAGTACGGAGTACACCACCGGCTGTGCCATGATCTATATTTACCTGCCACCCAAGTTCGTCATGATGCTACTACTACTACTACTACTACTACTACTACTACTACTACTACTACTACTACT
>JBCJKO011068720.1:0-16899 GCA_039877535.1 Touit batavicus
ATTGAAACATCGGGGTGGTATCAGCACTCTTCTAAACATCCTTTTACACATCCTAAGCCAAAACATAGCAACCTACCCGCTACTAGGAGAACTAACTGTCCTAACTGAAACCAGGACATGTATCTTTTCCACTTGGGTGCTATTGCTCATAATTTTGAGAATTCAACATGAGCAAGCTAGGAAATGTGGGTACATACAGAACCGCATGTATATGGTACACAGCAGACTTGGGATCTGGATCCTCCGTGAGGCCTACAGGCTTCTCTTTGTATACCATGGAGCACTGGCTTGTAAACATGGTGAAATTTCCCATCCTTGATGGGTCTAATACAAAAAGTCTCTCCTCCCTTCTCTCCCCTGTCCTCTTTCTTAATGTAGGCAGTTGAGAAAGCCGAAATTGGAACAAAAAAAAGAATATAACACAGGTAAGTGGCTGTAACTCCCCGGGATACCGATTTATGCTGGTTACTGAAGAGGATGGCACTTGGTCACTCCATCGCTTTCATTTGGCCCCAAAGCCTTCTGTAGTCAGCTGAATTCACTCATCAGTGACTTTTCTGTGAAGAGAGGTAGGTGCAAATAGGAGATTTTATGAATTCCTTGGGGAGGGAGCAGTGTGAATTGCAGCTTCATAGGCACAAAGGAAACTGTTCTAATTGTGCAAAGTAAATTGATACTTGGTAAGTTTAAACTTAGTTTTATAGTTGGCAACCACAAAACTAAACCTTAGCTGTGATCCTACCACCACAGTGGTGTAGCTCTTCCCTTCCCCTTGTCCTCTTGGCTCTTTTAATGACAGTGCAAGCAACAAACCTGTGCCAAAGGGTGCTGTACGGTAAACAATGGGCAGGCTTTTTTCTAAAAAGCACGAGTTTGAGTTATCTGGTGTTTGGGTGTTTCTCTTGAAATGATTCTTACCTCCTTGAGCTGTTAGATCATACTGCAGGAAATGAAAGTGCTGCATGCATAAACAGAGTAACAAAACATACACCTCTTAGGAAGAGGCTTGCAATGTAATAGTGTTTTTCTTGAGATACAGTTAGATACTTTTTGAGATACAGTTAGATACAGTTTGACATGAATGGAGTGAAAACACCTTAGAGAAAGGTGTTGATTGTTCTCACTTTTCCAAGACAGAAATAACTGGAGTAAATTTCCCTCCTGCATGGAACAAAAGTTGCACGTTTGTTTTTGTCTGGCTAGCTTTCAGTCTCTTCAAAAATTTCTCTACAGGTCACAGTTTTAAGTAGACAGTTTAAATGTGCAGAGCGATAAATAAGTGGAATGCAGTGGTTGTGACGACAACTTCTGATCTGAAATTTAAAGAAAAATCAATCCACTTCAGGGTGCCTTTTTTGTTTGTTTACATTTTACAAGAGCAACGGTGAAATAAGGAGAATCCCATCTTGACTGTTTCAAAATACTTTTTCTGCGTTTCAGTCACCAGAACATTGAGGAGTAGAGCTGGTGCAAAAACTATGAGACGAGTCCATGGAGAAAACAGGGACTTGGAGCTGCGCCGCAGCTGTAGAGTCCGACGCAGTCGGTACTCTACTACTAACTCGTCCATTCTATTTGACAAACTTATAACAAAGTAAGTCATCTTTTCTTGCAGACCTCTTAAAATGATCTTTCTTAGCAAGCCTTTGCACTATGGCATGATGTTGGCCTTGACTTGCTCTTTTTTTTGACAGCAAAGAGGTATGGCTGCTCCTGGCATTGAGAGTTCAATTCGTTGAGTTTTCCCCATTTGGCGGTTTTCTTAGCATCAGAAGTGCCTTCATTTTTAATGAACTTTTTGTTCCATACTCACAAAAGTGAATGTAACGCTTGATTAAGAAACTGAGGACGGTTTGATACAGTCAAAGCAAAGTAGTCCTAGCGATTCTGCATTTCTGTCCATGGTTTATTTCTGTTTCTGAAGCCAAAATTGTTTTCTGCTTCAGAATTTGCTTTCCTTTCATTTCATCATTTTCTACAACGCGAAACTTAGATTCCCGTGTAGAGAAGAACAAACAGCCTTTCCTTGGTTAACAAAAAATGACTTAATGCTACTGTGCAGAGCAACTTAAGTAGGATTAAAAGTTGACGTAATTTTTTTATAACATCTTACTAGGATGTCAGAATTCTTATTTTCCTCCTGCATTTAAATATATATATATTTTAAATGTGCTCAGTAAGAGGGGAAAATAAACCTGAAAACAGCGTATGTTTGCAAATCCTCAAAAGCTTGTTCTTAAATCTCTATCAAAACTAAAGATTTGACCTAATTTTTTGGTAATGTCTAAAGTCTTGGCTAAGTGTCAATGACTTTTGTTTTGTGCATACTACATTAAAATCTCTTATTGATTGTGTGTGCTGTTTTATTTTTTTCATACATGCCTAACTTTGCTCTTACATGTCAACTTTGTATCTTAGTACTGCGGAAGTTGTGCTACAAAAAATGGATGAAATGGAGCAGATGCATAGATGCCAAAGATGTTGGGAAGATGTTGAGGTACAAATGACAGAGCAAATACTCCGTCAGTTTGCCATTTTTGTAGAGTATTTCACGTAGGGAAGTAACTTAGTTGTAATTTTAATTGAACTGAAATAACTTCCTTCCAAAGAATAGTGTGGTCTAAACTACCATTTGGTCTTGCTCTCTGGTTATATCTTCATGTCTTACTGATATGGTTGTGCTCCAGATATCTTTTCAGAGTGGAGGAAGCATCTTCTGCAGAAGATGTGGGATAACGGGGAGATGCTGAAATGCATGTCTTCCACTCCAGTTTCTGAATTGCCTTCTGCTTTTTGAATGGACGCTGTTTACAAACGGCTGTTTCGGACTTGGGTTTTTACTCCAAATGTTACTAAAAGCTCTGCCTGGGGGACTGAATATGCAAAAAGACTGGTGCTTTCCATCAGCTTGGCAGTTTAAGCTGTTTAGCTTTTTGTCCTTAACTCCTAAATCATATTTCTCGTCATGCTCAGGAACGCACTTACTTGGAAAGCTTAACAAAAGGCAGTGCATAGCTTCCTGTGTTGGTCACTCACTCGAATTTTGATTCCTGTTAACGTTTTTTTTCCTGAGAGCTCACAAAGAATCTCCAGTATCATGTAGCTTTAATCATCTGTTACAGGCAAATGGAGCTGTTTTCTTTAATTGACCTAACTTGCATTTTAGAATTCTTCCTTGGTTGCAAACTGCTCCCAGAGTTTTCAGGAACTTGAAGCCTTTCAAATTTCCAGCTGAATGAACTGATGGCTACTTTATGTATATTTGTTTGTGTGCTGGCCTTGCCTGAGAGCTTAAATAAACCCCTGTCTCTAGAGGAACCCCTGTTAAAGTTGTATGCAGCAATCATACTTCCTCTGTCTTATTTTTGCTCTATTAAATTCAACTATTTTATTAAATTACTGTTCTTTTGAATGATAGGCACATCATTTTAAAACTTCACGATAACCTACTTTCATAGCTTTTAGTTTAGCTCTGAATTCCCTTTTTTTTCTCTCAAATCACAGAATGGTTGAGGTTAGAAGGGGCCTCTGGAGGTCACCTGGTCCAACCCTCCCCTGCTCAAGCAGGGACACCTAGAGCTGGTTGCCCAGGGCTGTGAAATGAATCCAGAATTGTCCACAGTACTTTTTATTAGCATCTCTCACACGCCTGTATGATTTCTTTTGGTATGTCTGCTAGAAAGGTAGTTCTTTTTCCCTGGTTCTGTCACGCTGTAGGTTATTAACCTCTGATTAACTAATGCACTCAGTTGTGTATCTGGGCAAGTATTTAACCACTGCATGTACTGAGCCCTGGTTTAGAGCAGAAATTCTTGTTACTGATTGTGGGTGCACGCAATCATATTCCCATTCTCTCCTCTTGTGCAATAATTTATTTTTTGTGTGTATACGGGGTGCCTCGATAATGTTACTGTGTAAGCATCAACAGACAGACGTGTCTGTCAGTGGATGTACGTGTATGCACGTCTGTTTTTCTGCACGTTTGTGACCGATCTTTCTTGCTGCTTGGAATTAGGAGAACCTTGATATCTTCACCTGTGTGAAGTCAGACTTTGAAAGAACTGGACCTGGCAGTCCAGATGAGGTTGGTGAGTTCTGGTTTTAAGTTTTCTTTACTCTGTTCTAACCAAAAGCCTTAAACAATTGAAAGAAGCTAATCTACTGGGTATTTGTCTTCTGTAAAAATTCTGTGTTGCTATTGACTTCACAAGCCTTAGTATGAGCTCTAGGGCTGTACTGTAGTGAGCTCAGAACAGGTGAAAAAAAAAAAAAACACCAAAAACAACAGTGCTTTTCCAAACTGCTTACAAGATAAAAGGCAACAGATGGTTGTAGACAGGTGGGAATGGAAAGAAATGGACAGCATTACTCAGCATGCGAAACGGTGATACCGCTACAGCAGGAGCGTGACAGTTTTCATGGTTTTGAGCAGCACAGCAAGAATTTTCAGGAAGCAAGATAGATAGGCTGCCAGATGTTTATGAAAAGCTCCTCCCAAGCGTGAAGCTCAGCAGGAGGGAGGATAGCGTTGTGCATTTCTGTGTTTAGGAGGCAGTCGCCGTAAGCTGCTGTCAGGGCCTGTAATTAGGAGCTGTCATCTGGGTACTCAGTGACTTGTGGAATGAGGTTAAGCCACGAAAGGCCGTATTAACTTGGAAGTGATGGGAAAACTTACAGTTTTTAAGAAGAATGTTAGTTGTGATTAAGGCAGTAAATTAGATCATCCTCGCAGGAGCTTTCTAAACAGATCAGAACAGGGCAAGACTGTACTTAAGGACCGAAAAGGGTGTTGCAGTAGATGAGCTGACAAGTTAGATTATGTGATAGAGCTCACCTGCACACCTGCAAAGGAGCTCAGAGAGACAGTGACAGGAGGCTGAGCCCCAGAAAACAGTTTGCTCCTCCCTTCAGAGGCCCAGAGGAGCAGAGAGATGCACAGTGGCAGGTGGGAACCCGAGGGAAGTTCTTCGGAGGAAGAATGGCTGGGCCATGGACTAGTAAGGGAGCAGCAGAGTTGACTCCTTCGGAGGTTTAGTTAGGAAAACATTAGCTCAAAGTCTTAATAAGAGTAGCTTGAATACAAGGCGGGGGCCAGTCTAGAGGGAGAAGCTTGGTTAAAGTGTGTGGGTTTCAGGGAGCTGTGCAGTAGAGACTTGTAGAGAGGAATTTTGAATAGCACGTTGAATGGGAAATGAGCCCGGGGCAATTAATTGATGATCAAAATGCAAACTACAATTTTAAATCAGGAAAGAGCTAGAATATACTTTTATAATGAAAAATACGCCAGAAAAGAGTGAGGAAAGTGTCAGTGTTGTTACAAAGGAAGTTACTGGAACAAAGGAAAGGGTTAGTGGAGCAATAAAGCAGAGAAATTCATGCTTTTGTGATAGAAGTGTTGGAACACCAAGGACTGGAGATGGTAGTGATCACAAACTCATTTACTGATCGCTCAGTTTTCCGTGTGCTGTCTGTATACCCCATGGCACCTACCTTGCATTCAGAAAGCAATGCAACCAATGCAAAAAATAAAAACCAAAGAGGGCGGTGCTTTCCAAGAAAAAAAGATAAGTCCTTTTGGCAAACAGGTAGGTGAACGGAGTATGTACGTTCCTTCCTCGGTGTCCTGCTGTTAACGTGAGAGGATATTCACCAGAACCCAGTAGATAATTGCACTCTGGTTTTTGTGTTTTTTACCATCTTTCATGAAACAACTTCAGGTTACTTGACAGAAGCTAATGGCCTAAGCTTATGTGCATTTGGCATTGTTTTCTCATTGGTGAGCTTCAAGCCTGTGTCTGGCCCATTATTGCTCACAGAATTTGTGGCAGAGCTAGACTTGGACTTAGATTACTGTGCTTAGTCTTAGCACTACAGATTATTAAAACCCTTTCCATTAAACACTTTCTCAAACTAAGAAGTGACTTTCTGAAATAGCTGTTTTCAGAAGATCTGCATCTTAGCTAAGCAATATGACAGGATTTTGCCTGTTGTTAAACACTGAGGCTGACGACAAGTCCATCAGCAGTTTCAGAGAGGACAGAACAATGTCTAGATGCATGCTCATCTGCTAGGATTTGTGATTTCTGAAACGTGACTTGCATAAATTCATCTTAAGGTTTTGCAGGATCCACTGTGTCATTAAAATAATGATAATAATAAAACTTACAGGCATCTGTGTAATGCATTTTGGATTTCATATAATTTGCAAAAGTACTTAATGATTCGGTGTCATTTTGTGGTACAGTACAAACATCAAGAGGAAGTGAGAACAAAGAAAATGACGGTGAAGATGTTCCAAGGCGTTACAACCTTCGATGGAGGAAACCTGTTGACCGCTACCAAGCTCCTATGGAAAGTAGGTTGAACGCACAGTTTCTCTTAAAACCTTATTTCTTGCACATAAGTGAGATAAAATTTTTGAATGCAAATACATGTGTTTGCGCACACAGTTCTGTTTCAGTTCTGTACCTTCATTCTGCACATGAACTTCGCTGTTTTTATCAGACACACGTGTCCTGTGCCCATTGTATTTCTTTGCTGTTTGGCGTACTTAGTGCTATGTATCCTTGATATAACAGTAATTAATCACACTTAATAGTCTTGCTCTTGTGATTTTCAGTTCACCTTTAAGCAGGGCGTAGTTTTCCACTTGTACCATACACTGATGAAAAGCAAAAACAGTTAAAAATTCTTCTGGAATTAGGGATGAGTGAAACACGTGGCATTTTCTTTATCTTTTGATATCCTCCTCTCTTAAATGTATCTGTATCATTATTCTAAATTCTTTCCTTTCAGTAAGACAAAGAGATCGAGAGAGGACTAACTCGGGCCAGCCCTGTTCTGTCAGACAGAAAGAGTCACTTGAAAATGCTGGGTCACAAAAATATAGAAGACGTGCCAGGTTGGTGTATGGCTAGTGATAGCTGTTACTTATCCGTAGAGCTGTCAGTCTCCTTACTGCATAATGCTTCAAAGGGTTTTCAGTTTAGTGGTAATTACAGAGTAAGTTTATGATCGGTACTTTGGTAGTCTGAGGATAGAGAGGAAAGAAATATTTGGAGGAGAGGAGGTGGATACTTTTAAGTTGGTTTCTTTTTGAAATCCAATATTTGTGGGTCGCTGGTAAGATGATTATGGAGGTAGTGTCTGAGTTTCTGTAACTGAAATTCTTTGGTTCTGGAACTGAAGCCAGAATCCCCCCTTAAAAATCTTAGTCAGACTATTTAATCTTGAAGGATACAAATTATTTTCTTAAAACCGAAAATAATTTTATTCGATTTAGAGGGAGAGGCTTTAGGGAAGTTTTGTTGGACTAAAAAAAAAAAAAGTTATCACTCAAATACTGACTCTAGTTTCTGTTTGGAATCAACTAATGTTTCTATATGAAGTTAACCTTAAACAATAAAAGATCTAAATGAAATCATAAATTGCCTTAGTAATGATAAAGGCTTCTTGGATTCTGTAAGCAGTTAGTGCGTAGAGAATGCTGTTGATTGCCAGATATTTTGTTGAGCATTCTTGAAAGCAGACAGTTGTCACGAGGAAAATCATGTCATGGCCTTTGAAATCAGATTGCTAAGGAGTACAATGGACTGGAAAATAGATCTCAGAGTAAATTTTGAGATAGAATTCCCTTAATTTTTGGTGTTACTTAGTATCTGCTCTATTTTCTTTTTAACTTTCTGGTTTATATGCTTGCTTGCAGACGGAGACATGCAGATGACATCAGTGATTCTACACCCTCTTGCTCATCTCCCTTGCTTAGCACATGTGATATGGAGGAGAGTGGTGAGAGCAGTGAGGACAGCGAGATCACATCTCCAAGAAGGTTGCTGTCATTAGAGAATAGGGGAGGGATGAATCTCCTTCAAATGAATATTTAGCCATGTTTAAGTTTATCTAAATTTAACTGTGTGAGTTTATGTCAATTAATTAGGTCTTCTATATATTAATTAATGTTTTCTACATTTGCTTGGCATTATTATGAAAAACAAAAATCTTCGAGTTGCATCTTAAAGAAAAAGAAGCCCTATAACTTCTCCTTAATTCAAATCAGGACTTTTCAAGTGAAACTTCAGAAACAGGACCTAAAGAGAGTTCAGAGGGATCAAAAGAAAGTTGGAGGAAGTCAGGGAGATGCAATGCAAATAGATAGTGCGGTAAGCCTTAAACTAATCATCGTGTCAGCGAGTGTTTCCAGGGATTATGAAAGATCTCAGTGTGCCATCTACAACTACCTTTGTTGATGGTTTTCTCTAGAGCAACTTCAAAAATTGCCCAGAATGTTTCCGTTGTGCTGAGATAATTTCTGATGAAACCTTGATCTAGGTTGCTGCTTTCTTTAACATACAAACTCTGTTGTGTTGAATTTCTCTTTAGATTGGATTTGAGAACGTGGGTGGTCTTTCCGAACACATCGCAGCTTTGAAAGAGATGGTGATTTTTCCCCTCCTGTATCCAGAAGTTTTTCAGCGGTTCAATATTCAGTCCCCCAGGTAACTCATTAAAGTGATAAATCGTAAGTCAGCTGTTTTCAGGAGAAAGTTCAATTAAGGCATCAATATGCTTCCATGCTTCAACATTTTGGCAGCGGTGAACGTTTGTTTTAGTAGTGGCAAAAAGTGGTTTCTTAAAAATGGATAGAATCCAGAATATTTGTAGGTTAAAAATATAAGCAACGTCTTAAAATTTTAAGTTTTACCGTCTGGTGTCTTTAAAAAGTTGGGTTAGTTGGGTTGGAGTGGTTTTGTTCTCAGTTTTATGTACAAGTCAGCTTGATTAGTTTGTAGGCAAGAAGGGATTATCTAGTGGAAGTCAATTATAACATGTTGCCTGGAAGCCCAGTTGTTTTTCCTGTCTATTTTTGCTTTTTTATTGCAGAGGCTGTCTACTTTTGCTTTTTTATTGCAGAGGCTGTCTATTTTATGGCCCCCCAGGAACAGGGAAAACACTAGTTGCTCGTGCACTTGCCAATGAATATAGCCGAAGTGACAGAAAAATAACATTTTTTATGAGAAGTGCTTCGGACTGCATGAGAAAATACGTGGGGGAATCAGAACGCCAACTTCGTGTGTTATTTGAACAGGTAAGGTTGAAATGCACAGTGTGTTCTGTCAGAGTTGAAACCATTATTTTCTGTGGTCAACGTTTTTAAGTAGAACTTGCTTTTTTTGTATTTTGTTATTTTTTTTTCCCACTGAAACGGAAATGCCAGTGTTTCTGCTGTGAATGTCAGCTGTAGGAACTACTGGAACGATTTGCTTCCTGTCACCCGGATACAGTGGGTTGACACAGACTGCTGTCTTCTGTTAGTCATGCCAGATACTCCAGTAGCTCTATCAGTAGAGGTCCCAGAGGCTAAAATGAAAGATGTAGTTTAGATGACATTCCAACCATGATGTTTTTGTGCATTTTTCCTTTAAATAATGGTGTTTTACTCTGTGTTTTTGTGCTAGGCCTATCAGATGCGACCTTCAATTATTTTCTTTGACGAGATAGATGGTCTCGCTCCTGTGCGCTCCAGTAAACAAGACCACATTCATAGGTATTACAGTTTTGCACCTACATAAAATCTGCTTGATCTTTGGGGAATGAAAAAAAAAAAAAAAGGATGATGACCTGTTTAATTTACTGTGAACACGTTAATTTATCCTGAAAACTTGTAACTCAATGCCAAAACAGGTGCTTCTAAACGATAGTTGAAACCAATTTACTAAGCCTGATATCAGCATGTGGTCTGTGTTAACTTACCTATTTTTTATGTCTTAAAATGAGTCTTGTCCTTAAAGCTTGTCCTTTTTGACTACTCATGGAAGAAAGTCATGTGGAATGTGACAAAATTTACTGAACCAGTAAGTAAAAATTATATTTTTCTATTAGTTCCATTGTTTCAACTCTTCTGACGCTTCTGGACGGCATAGTTAACAGAGGGGAGATCGTGGTAATCGGAGCTACCAACAGACTGGATTCTATAGATCCTGCTTTACGAAGACCAGGACGCTTTGGCAGAGAGTTCCTCTTCAACTTGCCAAATAAAGAGGTGAGAACTTAAATTCAACGTTAGTTCTACCATGGCAAAGTCCAACTTTATAGGAAAAAAAAATAATTGACAACTTGAACAAAAGAGTGATATGTGGAGACACTGCAAAGTTGTACCTGTTTGCTTAATTATTTAGTCCACTTGGGTGTTTTCATCATGAAGTTGTGTTTTTGGTCTCAATCCTTCACTTCTGAATGAATAGGGGACGTGTTTGCATTTGATTGTGCCCCGGATCGGTGGTAGTAGTTTGAGTCATAATTATTTTCTTCTTTATAGTAATTGTAGCAATTTGAAGCATTGTGCCAGAAGTGCTTTCTGTGAATTTACTGCCTGAAAAGCAAATGTGATGAAGTAATGAGACTGTCACAATGAAAGCTTGTTAAATTTTAGAGAAGTTTTTTGGACAACAAAGAAATGTTTCTGGATAAATTTTTCATTACAGTATTTTCCTCTGGGTCATTAGGTCTCGTAGTTTGGAAACTTGTTATTGAAGCTATAAATGCCTTTTCTTTCATTGTAGGTTCCTAGAAAAAGTTCAGTATAACAAATAAGAAATATTCAATTTCCTGGTTGAAAATGCAGAGTGTATATTAAATAACTGTAAAATACTTGAAAGTTGAGCAAGTAAGAAAAGTGTATTAATAGATGAGGGGTTTTCAGGGAGGACTGTTTGTTTGTTTGTTTGTTTGCTTTTTGGTTTGTTTGTTTCTTGTTGGTATTTTTAAGGAAAACTTGGGACAAGCTAAAACGCAATGATTTTGCTTCCAGGCTAGAAAAGAAATTTTCAAGATTCATACTCGTGACTGGACCCCTAAGCCACCGGACATGTTGCTTGATGAACTAGCTGAGAAATGCATTGGTAAGACTGAAACCAAAATGGATTCTTGCTTGTGAGCAAGTTGTAAAGAACCTTAGCTTGTACCAGGCAGTACCCAAGCTCTTGTGCCTTGCTGCACAACTAGTCAACGAGGCAGCTGGCACGCCTTCATAGCAATCAGAGTTAGATGCTTTCATCTATTTACTCTTTGTTGTCGTTCTTTTTGTTGTCTGAAAACGTTAAATGGTTCTGGGGCATCTTCCTCAAGAGTATAGTTTTTGATGAGGAGTCTGCTTCAGCTGCATAAGCGCAGGATATCAGGCAGTGAGCAACATGAAACTTCCCTGCAGAGCGGTAGCACTTTGAATTCCCTGTTAACCTGTTTGGTTTTGGCATTACAAATTGTTTAAATGTTGCATGTTGTAAACCTGGGCCTTGACTGATGTAACGTTTGATTTTTGTTTGTTAGGATACTGTGGTGCAGATATCAAATCTTTATGTACTGAAGCTGCGCTGTGCTCTCTACGTCGATGCTATCCTCAGATTTATGCAAGTAGGGAGAAGTTGCTACTAGACGTTAATTCTATTAAAATAAAAGCAAAGGACTTTTTCATGGCTCTGAAGAAGGTTGTTCCGGCATCAAACAGGATCGTGGCTTCACCCGGACAAGCACTATCACCCATTTTCAAGCCACTTTTTAAAAGATCAGGAGCGAATATTTTACAAGTTGTGCAGAAGATCTTCCCGCATGCACAGCTTGCACTAAAGGAGGACCGACAGCAAGGTATAACCACAGCATCCACTTCTTTATAATTCTGCTAAAGCAAAAACTTGTGGTTTGTGCAATCAACTTAAACCTTTCAGACATAATGATGGTAGAATTTTATTATTTGCATGTGCATGTCTTTCTTTTGGGCATGTCTGGAAGATAACGCATAGGTTTTATTCTGGATTCGAAACTGAAATGCCAAATGGAAGCCCTGAATGACTCAATACACAGTAAAGGACGATGCGTTCTCTACTGAAGCATCCTGCTTCTGACGGCAGCTAAGATAATTAGCATTTGTAGAGGTTGACTTGAGGTTTGAAGTATAAGGCACCTATTTTTCTTTAAAAAATCAAAACTCAGATATTTGGAGGGGAAGCATTTCTAGGTCAATGTTTCTAATTCCTTTCTGAAGAATGTCAGGACCAGGATACAAGTATAACTGGTCTAAGCTAAATATTGTTTTAGCTATCATCGTTTTTAACCAGTCTCCTAATTTAAATGTTTGTGGATCGTACTATACACGTGCACGTGAGATCAATTAGCACTGATATTTACTAGATGAATGGAATTCTGTGGCCATCACATCCTTAATCCCCGTGCTTTCATTGTGGGAACCTCCTCCAGAAAGAAATGGTCTTGTTTTGTTTGTTTGTTTGTTTTTAGCTATTTAGCAACTGCGGAAATTGTTTGTAATCTCCTTTATTCTAAGGGGGAGAAAAAAATCACCAAGAGTAGCGTACCTTATACGTACACATCAGTGGGACTTAGTACAGCTTTGTAGGGCCTTGTGCCATCTCCTTAGATCTGTGGTGGGATGAACTCTAGGAAATAGCTTTCAGTGTGTGCTCTCAAATGAAGAAAGGGTTTTGGCACTGATTTAGAAGCTGTATTAATGTAAGAGAAAGAGACAAAGGCTATTCAGGAAAGTTAACAAACCTCTTTTGTCTTTCAGACCATTTAAATCCTATTTTACAAGATGATACGTTCGACAGTGATGACGATGCATCCTTGGTTTCTGGAGATGAATTAAAAGATGGAATGCCTGACGGACCAGAGAAAAAACGCCTCTGTTTCAGCAGGTAAAGAAAGATAGATCCGTGTTATGTTTAGATTCTCAGGACTGCTGAGTCTTTGTAAACAGTTCCAGCTGTTAAAAGTGCGAGGGGTGGTAGACGAAGGGGTAACATCAAGTTTGTGTGTTGAAGGGGTGCTTGGTATTCACAAGAAGAAAGGGTGAAGGGACTAAAGTTGTAATGAAGTTGCTCTGAATGACCAAATTGAAAAGCCCAGGCTTCTCTTCCTAAGCCAAAGTGATCTGTAGACTACCAGAACACGTTGACTTAATCCATGGCATTCTTTGAAAGACTCAAGACCACATAAATGTCCTGTCTGTCCTTTTAGCTAAAAATACCCCAACTTTATGGGTTTGTGTTGCCACCTTTTGCCCTTCTGTTTTCCAGGATTCTTAAACCAATGGTGAATTATGTAGCAGAAAGAAAACTGAGAAATGGCTTGTTAAAACACCTTGAGAAAAATCTGAATGGTGTCTTTATTTGTTAAGCCACCAAGTTGTGTTAATCTTGTGGTATTTTAGTATGGAAGTCATGCAAGCCCACTGTTGGAAAGTTAGATCATGTTGTCACAGCTGGATCAGTTATTTTTCTCAGTTTCTATTGCTGTGCTGTCCAGAAGATTTTCTGTCCTCTAGAGCAAGGCGAAGTCTCTAGCATCTTTGATTTAAGCCAGCAAAGGTACAGCCTGATTGTAGTGGGGAAACAAATGCTCCTCACAAATTTATTTCCTAGTAGTAAAGCAAGATTGCAGGGATATTAATTTGCAGTCTTGGTTTAGTAAAGAATAGGAAACACAAGGGAAGAAGATGAAACAATTGGAATGACTGAATAACTTAACTGGAAATCTTACATGTATTTAATGTACCGCTACCATTTGGATTATTTGGGGATGGAAAAGTAAGTCTATAGGAAAATTACTTGGAACATCTGTGTGTGTCTATTCAGCACCTCATTTATAAACTTGTTTTCTTAACTCTTGTTCTAGGAGTGCTTTCTGCGAACCAACATCATGCCGGCCCCGTCTGCTAATAGTAGGAAAAGAAGGGTACGGCCAGGTTTCTTACATGGCACCCGCGGTGTTGCACGCTTTGGAGAAGTTTCCCGTTCACACCCTGGGCCTTTCTGTTCTGCTTACAAACGTTGCACCGCCAGAAGAGATCTGCGGACAGGTACCTTTTTTCTTTTTATTCTCATCGGATTCACTGACTGTATGTAAAGGATCAATCGAGTTGCAAGTAAGGTGAGCAAAATTCATTGGTAATGGAGGTGGCCTTGTTTTAATGTGCTGGGATGTTTGCTTCTGTCTGAAAATCCCCTTTTCTTTTAGACAAAACCACAAACAATCTGGATGTTGTACATGTCCACATTTTCCATACCCAATTTTACAGTGACGATGTTGCTAGCAGCTCAGGAAGCTGGGCGGTGTTGCTAATAAACATCTCTTTGTGGAAAGAAATGCTGCTCATCTCCCTGGGATCCAGAAAGTAGTTCTCATTGCCTCCGAAGACTGTGTGCTCCCAGTAGATGGCTCTGTATCAGACTGCATGTCGGCTACTTTTTGTAGCCTTCTTCTAAATTGTATTAGTAAGGCAACCAAGGTTTGGGGCTTCTGTTTATTTTGTTTTCACACGGACATACACAACTTGTGCCGTTGCAGTATGTGCAATAAAAGCATTAACATTCACTAAACACTTCATTTGCACGCTGATGTGGTTTTAACTAGAAAAAATAAACAGATCTGGTGTTTTTACTTTTAGGCAGGAAATCCATTTTATTGTTTGGCATCACTACCTTAAAATATTTTTACCTTTAGTGGGAACATTTGAGAGCCATACAAGTAAGGACAGACATGTTACACGACTGAATACTGGTGTGTCCCATAAGAGGGACATTTCTTTTCTTTGTTATGTGAAGATTGTGGCTGTGGCCATATAGCTACGGTGTCTAGCCACTGCCTGAATATATCCTTCCCATCTTCTGACTAGAGTTCTTCGAATACTGGTAATCTGAAAGGGTGCACAGAGAAATTCCTTATGTGAAAGGATGCTTGCCACTCTGTTCACATAGTTTCCTTTCATGGGGCAGTCAGGTGGCTATGTAGCTATGTATTAACAGGTTATTCTACGTGTTTTAGTTTTCTTACCCAAGCTTTCCTTTTCACTAGCTGATCCGAAATGCTCAGAAGACAGCACCAAGCATAATTTATGTCCCAGATATCCATTTATGGTGGGACAACGTTGGACCTGCCTTGAAACTTACTTTTCTAACTCTTCCAGCATTTTCGCCAGTTTTGCTGCTTGCTACGTCTGATGTACGTCACTCAGATCTCCCAGAAGAGGTATTTGTCAATACTTTTCTTACTATTTCTTCAGTGTCTTGTAATTTATGAATGCTTTCAGCATCAAAATGCTGCGCTTTCTTAAATGCCTACTGTTATTACTCAGGCACCCTAACAAATCACTTAAAATTTGCTTAGAGAAAAAGAATACTGTGAAAGCATCTGCTTAAGGTTTTTTCTGAGTCAAGCAAGTGACTTTCACCCCCTTCTCACGCATGCAAATAATAAATTAATACAATAATTCCGGTGGCTACAAAGTGGTTCAGTCAAGAATATGCAGTGCTTGAAATGACAAGAGGATGTTTTTACTGAAGAGATTTCTTCTGACAGTCTGCCATTCCATGCTATGTTGGGTAAACTGCTAATAATGCAATTTAGTAGAGAATTGAAACACTTTGATTAAAAAAAAAAAAAAAAATCAGTTTCTTTCTTCATATAGGCCAAAGCTTTCCAAGCTGGAAAGCTGAGTTCCAATTTCTGCTCAAGTAACTTTGGAATGGAATTCTAGTTGTATTCCTAAATAAACTGTAGTAAAAGTACATGCAGAACTTCATTGACTTCTGAGAGTTTACATTAAGGGAAGGTGCCCAAAACAGGAACACGCTGTTCTCGTTCTGATTATTTTGTCTCAGTTATTGGGGGAAGAGAACGGGTCTTACCTAGACGTGTTTATTATCAACTGCTTTGAAAGTGCTTGAGTTCCCACAGAAGTTTTTGTACAGGTTCTAAATTCCTTCTAAAATAAGTAGTGAAATTCCTTACCTACCTTTTAATACTAGAAATTGAAAATGGAGGAAGACGTAGAGGTACTAGCTACTTCAGACACCTTTTGGTAGAGAAATAAAAACTCAGCAAAAAGCCCTCACTTGTCTGCTGAAGCCTTTCTCTTCCCTCTATAGCCATAAAGGTTCTAAGTAAAGGATGCAGCAAGGCAAGTAAATACAAAGGAAGCGATGTTGGATGTGGTGAAAGGCATTACTTTATCAGTGTAGCGTACAATCCCTTCACCGAGCTTTAATTCTACAGGTGATTCTTAAAGGTGATATTTGAATTTGCCGTGCCAGCCTGTGAAAATGTAGCCTTTTAAGGCCAGGAAGATAACTTTTTTCAGTTTGTGTTCTTCAGGTTATTATTCATTTTAAAAGGTACTCATCTTTTTGGAATAGAAGATGAGTTTTTGTGGCCTTAAATCTGAAATGTCTTTCCTCCTTCTGCTTTAGATCCAAAAATTATTTAATAAGGAATTTGGAGAAGTGTGCAATATTGAGTTGCCTGGTAGGGCAGAGAGAGCAGCTTTTTTTGAGGACCTAATTCTAAATCAAGTGGCTAAGCCTCCTGTAAAGAAAACAGGTGAGGAGGATATAAGAAGTACATCTAAAACTTTCCTATCGAAGTTACTAGCTCTTTGGGATTTGCTTTGGTGGTCATTTTCTGTCAGTAATTTGTCATATGCTTGAATTTGAGTACTGTAAATTGGCTAATTTTTCCTGATTAATTGAAGTTGATCAGACGTTGGAAGTCCTGCCTGTAGCACCACCAGCTGAGCCTCAGAAGCCACAAGAGGAAGAAGTAGGGATGCTGGAGGAGGAAGAGGAGGATACCTTGCGTGAACTTAGAATTTTCTTGAGGGACGTTACTCACAGACTTGCCACTGACAGACGTTTCAGGGAATTTGCAAAGCCCGTTGACCCACAGAAGGTAAACTAGTGCTGATCTGTGTGTGTCTGTAACTTCTCAGTGTTCGTATTTCTCAGCGTTTTGGGGAAGGTTCAACTTTGTTTTTAGGGCTGCGCTATTAGGATTTTGCAAGAAGCAGAGGCAGTGCTTTTACTTCTGCTGACTCTCAAATGTCTCTGATTGGAT
>JBCJKO011088646.1:0-16644 GCA_039877535.1 Touit batavicus
GACTTCCCATTCGGTAACCGCCATCGTAAGCTTGTTACTCACTTCGCTAGCGGCTGTCTCTCTCCTGGTCGGGGGCATTGGCATTATGAATATCATGCTGGTTTCCGTTACCGAGCGCACTCGTGAGATCGGGATACAGCGTGCCGTCGGAGCCAGGCGTTTTGATGTTTTGCTGCAATTTATCTTGGAGTCAGTTGTGCTGAGCATCATGGGTGGGTTTATCGGCGTGCTCGCCGGAATAGCCATCTCTTTTCTCGCCCGGGTGATTCTGCAATGGCCGGTGCCGGTAGTTCCTGCCGGTGTGGTTCTGGCACTGGGGGCTTCTACTCTGGTCGGTTTGCTGTCGGGGGTTTATCCGGCGCGGCGCGCTTCACAACTCAACGTCGTGGAGGCACTGCGGTTTGAGTAATCATCGAGACTAGTAATTGAGGAGATCGTCGTTGAAAACTGCTCGGGAGATGGGAGCATGGATGTTGGCAGTGCGGCTGCTCTGGCCGCAGCCGCCAGCCCCGCCGCGCCCTCATCCTCCCGATGCACAGCAAGTGGCTCAGCATATTGCCGACATTCGCCAAAAACTGGAAAGAACTCCAACCGTAAATTCTACGGCGCGCCGGGCGCTGGAGTATAGCCGCCTGTATCTACAGGGAGCAGAAGCGATCTCCAAAGCCCAGCATCCGTTTGCCGCAGATCGCACAGCAGCAGCGGCAGACGCGTTGCTCCATATAGCAGAGCATCAACAACATTTACAAACCGGCGGAGGCCCTAAAGGGCCGCCTCCTCTGCCAGAAATTCGCCGGCATCTGGAGCAGGTCTACTTTCAATTGCAACAAACTGACTACTTTCTCACGGTGTCTCACGACCGGAAAGCGACATCTTTCCCGAAGTGGGCACGCGACTTCTATCAGGTATCTGTGAAGGCTGCTGATTCCGGTGATGCCGTCGCGGCAGATGAGAATGCAAAGTGTGCGGAAGAGGTGATACGGGCTTTAGAGAATCTGGCACAAGCTGCGACGGGAATTCCCAAAGCTCCTCCCGATCCCCCGCCTCCTCCCCCTCCTGGAGCGCCTCGATGAACCGATTTCTGCAAAACAGGCTGCTGCTGCAGTTGCTGTTTATTTCTATTGCTGCAATCTCTGTCACGACGCTGTCCGTTATGTTGATTGCCGAAGCGATTCGTAGCGCCGAAGGTGTCGTTCTCAAGGAGACAGATCAGGTTCTCTCGACCGCTACCAGCGAGCTGCGACAGCAATATTTATACCGCATTACGGATGACAGCACTTGGAAGTCATTACCGTTTTCGGCCAAAGATATTTCGTTGCGGGCCATTACGCAAACTGTGCTGCGCTCCTATCCAGGCGTTGAAGGAGGGTTTTACGCGCATTCCAATTTCCTCGGCTACGCCTTTCCTACCCATGACCGTGGTGATGCGAAAACTGATGTGCCGTCTGCTGAACGGAACTGGATCGAGCAAATTGCCCAACGCAGCTTGGCTACCGGCAGCCGGGCACGGCAGGTGTTTCGGGGACGCACGGACATCATTGTGATCGCAGCCTTGGCCGATAAAAATCATCCGGTCTCCATCTGGGTGATGAAGCGTTTGACTGGCCGCAACGATCCTGGAGGCGAAAAACGCCGACTTCTTCTAATTGCCTTGATCTCAGCGGCGCTTTTCAGTATCGTGGGTACGCTCGCGACCGGCCTCAGCTTGCAGCGCGGTGTCGGACAGATTAACGACGGACTGTTGCGCCTGGAAAAAGACTTTCAATTCCGGCTTCCCGCCCGCTCCGACGAATTGGGAAGAGTTATTCAATCCATTAATCGTATGGCCGGGGTGCGAGGGCGGCTGGAAACAGAACTACGGCGTGAGGACCGCCTGCGTGCTGTCGGGCAACTGGCGTCGAGCTTGGCTCATGAGATCCGCAATCCTCTCAACAGCATTCGGTTAACCGTCCAACTGCTGGAACAACGACTCAAGACAAATTCCATTCGACCCCATGACTTAGCCATCATCAAGGGAGAAGTGGACCGTTTAAATACGCTTGTTACGGACCTGCTGGATCTGCAGCGAACCAGGCCGCCTCGTCCCGAATGTCAGCTTGTTGTGCCGGTTGTTGAGCACTGCCTGCAACTGCTGAGTAAGCAAGCCGAAGCCCATGGCCATACACTGGAACTACAAACTCTCCAACCGGATTTGTCGGCCTGCTTTGATGCGCATCAGTTGACGCAAGCGCTGGTTAACCTTCTTCTGAATGCGATTCAAGCCACTCCGGCTCACCAACGAATTCAGGTGCATGTCTGTTCGCAGGATGAAAAAGTGGAAGTGATTGTGCAGGACAGCGGTCCCGGCCTGAGTGATGAGCAGCTAGAACATCTATTTGAGCCTTTCTACACCACAAAAACGGGAGGAACTGGATTGGGCCTGGCAATTTCCCGCGAACTGATGCGCAGCCAGGATGGTGATGTGATTTACCGTGCACATGAGAGAGGAGCCAAATTTGTGATTCAACTTTCAAAGGAGTTCCATGCAGAGCGCAACCGTTTTAGTCGCTGAGGATGAATACGCTGCTCGTACCTCGCTGGAAGGTCTGCTGGAAGGAGAAGGCTTTCGCGTCCTGACTGCGGAAAATGGCAAGCAGGCTCTCTCACTCGTTTTACACGAAGAACCGGATGCGGTTCTGCTCGATATTCGTATGCCGGAGATGGACGGACTGACCGTTCTGCGACAAGCTTTGCGAGGAGGCTCTGAGTCGGCATTTCTCGTCATGACCGCGCATGGCGATAGCAGCACAGCCATTGAGGCGATGAAGGTGGGCGCTTTCGATTATCTTTCCAAGCCTCTCGATTTTGACTACGTACTGGTGCAACTTAAGCGTGCCGTCGAGCATCGGCGCTTATTGCGCAAGTCTCCGCCGGTCGAGAGGGAGAGTGCCCGCAGCGCTGCCATGATCGGGCACAGTCCGGCCATGCAGCGCGTCTACAAATTGATCGGGCAAGTAGCCGCTTCGGATGCTACGGTGCTGGTGCGCGGTGAATCCGGAACCGGCAAGGAGCTTGTCGTCAATGCGATTCATGAAAACAGTTCACGCGCGCATGGCCCCTTGTTGAAGGTCAATTGTGCCGCCATCCCGGAAAATCTGCTGGAGTCGGAACTGTTTGGACACGAAAAAGGTGCGTTTACAAACGCCTTCTACCGTCGCATTGGACGTTTTGAAGAGGCGAACGGCGGCACTTTATTTTTGGACGAAATTGCAGAACTGGCGGGAAGCCTGCAAGCAAAGCTGTTGCGCGCTGTCCAGGAGCGTGTCATTGAACGGCTCGGCTCCAACACTCCCCTTCCGGTGAACATTCGCCTAGTGACTGCCACTGCCAGAAATCTGGAACAAGCTGTAGCGGAAGGCCGATTTCGGGAGGATCTGTATTACCGGCTGAACGTAGTCAGCATTGAATTGCCGCCTTTGCGTGAACGAAAGCAGGACATTCCGGCGCTGGTCCAACACTTTCTACGGCGCAGTGGCCAACCAGTTTCGATGACTCCGGCAGCACTTTCCTTGCTGTGTGATTATCATTGGCCGGGTAACGTCCGGGAACTCGAAAACACCATAGCGCGGGCGCTTGTGCTAGCGCGGGGAAGTTTGATTGACCGCTCTGAAATTCTGCTGCTGGATAGCAAGGGGGATAGTAAACAAAATTGGGCCGATCTTGCTCCGCTCAGGATCGGCTGGAAAGAGAACGTCGAAACGCTGGAAAAGTCCCTGGTAGAACGGGCGCTGGCGGAAGCAACTGGCAATAAATCCAAAGCGGCGGAAGTGCTGGGTATCCATCGCCGCCTGTTGTACGAAAAACTCCGGCAGTACGGGCTGGAGCGGAAAGAAGAATAATAGGGAGGCAGCATCAACTGTTAGGAGGGATATACGGAGGTTTACGAGGCAGCGGCACTTCTATAAATGCGTAGCTATTGGTTGGCGCCGCGTCAACGGCATCCACAATTTCTGCTATATGTTCTTTTACATACGGCCAGCGATTAGAGCCTAGGACGATAAGAGCAATTTTGCGCTCCGAAAGGTTCTGCTGATATTCAAGGTTCTGGTCTCCAGTTATCATAAGATCGAAACCAGCCGCCTCGGCCGCTTCCAGCAAATCGCCGTTCTCCAGCATTTCCCATTTAAGCTACTCCGCAGTCCTGATCACATGTGCAGGAAAGAAGCGCCGAAGTGGATTAGGAACATTCTTATCAAAGAGAATGAGCACTATGGCGGACTTGTTCTGCGTAGGCGAGAATGATTTTCACGTCGTCCAACGAGACATGAAATATATCCGCAATCTCTTCCTCAGACATGCCATCATCATAGTTTTCAACGACAGAATCAGCCGAAAGCCTTAAATCACGTACAGTGGGGACACCGCCCAGCTTTTTCGGGTTACGTTGAACGATGGAGCATCCAGACCAGTCAATGTCTGTCATAATCGAATCTCTTGCTTTCATCATGCAACAGATAGACCTTTAGAAGCGAGTTACAGAATTTGGCTTTCTCGAAGATTCATCTTCTCCAGCTAAAGAGCTTGCTCCAGAGCGGCGCGCATGGTGGAGATCGGTATCGTTTCACCGGTCCAAATTTCAAACTGGCGCATCGCTTGCTCAAGTAGCATCTCTGAGCCATGAATAATTTCGCAACCCTGCGTTTTAGCACGCTTCAACAGTTCGGTTTCATGCGGGTTATAAACCATATCGAAGACGAGAGAAGCGGGGACCTTTTCCGGAAATAGTGATTCGTTAATGTGTGGCGACATGCCGACCGGAGTAGCGTTAATGAGCACGTCAAAACTTCGTTTGCCGGCCTGTTGAAAAGAGACCGCCTCAGCATGAATGACACGGGCCAGCGCCGTGGCTTGTTTCAGATCGCGGCCTGTTATGGTGACATGCGCGCCAGCATCGGCCAGGGCGATGGCAGCAGCCCGCGCTGCGCCGCCGTAGCCGGCAATCAGAACGGAGAGGCGCGAAGGTGAACTAAAACGGCTTAGAGGCTTCAGTATTCCATCAACATCCGTATTCGTACCTCGCCACTTGCCGCCTTTGCGCCAGACGGTATTGACTGCGCCGATCCGTTTTGCTAACGGCTCAATAATATCGAGGTAGCGCAGGATGCGCTGCTTATGGGGAATGGTCACACTGAAGCCGTGAACAGGCAAGCCAAGGGCGAGTTTCATCCAGTCGCCTAGATGTGCCGTTTCCACGCGAAAAGGCAGGTACACAGCATCCAGGCGGCGCGCTTGGAAACAACGATTGTGAATCAGCGGCGATTTGCTGTGTGCGACTGGATCGGCCACGATGCCGAAAATACGGGTCTGCGGCTTGATCTTTTCGCAGCGGTACAGATTATGCAGCAGCTTGCCCGAAATCTGGCCGCTGGCGGTGCCTTCTTCTTTTGCCGGAGCGGCATAGGTGTAAAGGCAACCGCAGCTCGGCGCCAAAATCCGTGTGGCCGTACCGAGATCCGACATCGCCAGGGTAATCAGGGGCGCAGCGTCCAGGCCTTTGCGGGCGAATTCAACCGTCCGTAGATTGTCGCTCGGCTTGCGCGCGGTCACGATGATTTTGTATGCCTCAGCCGGTATTCGCAATACACGGCGGCTGATGGTATGAAGAGCCGGGGTGCTTGTGAAATTGTGATAAGAAATGATCAACGGAACCTGTTGCCGTAAAAGGGCGGTCGCCTGCTTCGCTTTTTCAGCGGATTCGATTTCTAAATCAACAGCGAACGCTCCGGCTTTTGCCGCCTCTGCCAAAATCTGTATCTGTTGATCGAGGGAACCCGTGAAGCGGCCGTGATTAGCCTGATGACGGCAAGTCGCCAAAATTCGAGCATCCCCATACCGTTTCAGAAACTTGCCAATGGTCTCGATGCCTTGTGCTGGTTGAGGCAGATAATCGAGCCGAAACTCCAGAAAGGTGTTGCCGTCTTTGTACTCCTGTTCCGCCGTTTTATAAAGTTGAGCGGCATCGGGCAAGCCCAAGGCAATGCAGATGCGCGGCAGGGAGCGGGGAAGCGAAGGCAATTGGATCAGCATAGCAGGTGAAAGGTCTATCTGGGAGGCGCGACATAATGCAGTGATGAAGTCCGCTCTCTTTCTTTGGGCAACTCTGGCCGTTGCCGCCGTCCAGCAGCTAATCGCGCCGGAGTACGATCAGCCGTACCGTCCGCAGTACCACTTTTCACCTCTCAAGAACTGGACTAATGACCCAAACGGCTTGGTTTACTTTGAGGGCGAGTACCATCTGTCTTTTCAATACAATCCTTTTGGAGACAAGTGGGGCCATATGAGCTGGGGCCACGCCGTCAGTCGCGATACGGTGCACTGGCAGCAACTTCCCGTCGCGCTGCCGGAAGAGAACGGAATCATGATCTTTACCGGCAGTATTGTCGTGGACGAGCGAAATACGAGCGGCTTCTGCACAGGCGGCAAACCATGCCTGGTAGCGGTGTATACGGGGCACACACCCAAAACAACTGACAAACCCGCTCTGCAGACCCAGAATCTGGCTTACAGCAATGACCGGGGAAGAACGTGGACTAAGTATAAAGGCAATCCGGTGCTGGACCTGCATATGTCCGACTTCCGCGATCCCAAAGCGTTCTGGTCGCAAAGCAGCCAGCAATGGGTGATGGCCGTAGCACTCCCTGACGACCACAAGGTTCGAATGTATAGTTCAGCAAATCTGAAAACCTGGCGGCCTCTTAGCGAGTTTGGTCCAGCTGGTGCCACAAGCGGCCAATGGGAGTGCCCGGAACTTTTTGAGTTGCCGGTAGAAGGTCAAAGTCAAACGCGCTGGGTGCTGAAAGTCGGATTGAATCCAGGCGCCTTACAGGGCGGCTCGGGCGAGCAGTATTTTGTGGGACAATTCGATGGCACGCGGTTCGTCAACGACAACCCTGCGTCGCAAACGCTCTGGACCGATTACGGCAAAGATTGCTACTGTGCCTTGACGTTTAACGGCCTACCAAAAACGCAAACTCCGGTCATGATCGGCTGGATGAATAATTGGCAGTATGCGGCCGATCTGCCGACCTCGCCATGGCGCGGGCAGATGACCGTACCGCGCGAACTTTCCCTGCGTACCACGGCTGAGGGGCTGCGTCTCATCCAGAACCCGACCAGGAAACTGGATCAACTACGGACCGGGAACAGAATGGCATCGGGCGGAAACCTGATCGAAGGACATACCTTCGAACTGGAAGCGACTTATGATGTCAGCGGTGCCCAGGAGACCGGGTTCCGGCTGGAGGAAAAGGGCGGAGGCGTGACGACGGTCGGCTATGACAACGCAGTCGGGGTGCTGTTTGTGGACCGCACCCATTCCGGTCAAGTGAATTTTAATAAGAACTTTCCTGCGCGAACCGAAGCGCCGCTCAAACTAGCCAAAACAACTTTGCAGATGCACATGCTGGTAGACCGTAACTCGATAGAAGTGTTTGCGGACAACGGGCGTGTGGCGATGACAAACCTGTTTTTTCCGGCAGCGGGACCACTCAAAGTTGTGCCTTACAAAAAGGCTTCCCCAGCGGGACAGACGAAATTTGAGGCTTGGGAGTTGAAGTC
Source organism: Touit batavicus (assembly GCA_039877535.1). Taxonomy (NCBI): domain Eukaryota; kingdom Metazoa; phylum Chordata; class Aves; order Psittaciformes; family Psittacidae; genus Touit; species Touit batavicus. The sequence continues at coordinate 7,597 of JBCJKO011088646.1, forward strand.
CACTTACCTAACAAAACCATGAAATAATGTTTGGAGAGTTTATGGTGATCTCTCGGCATGTCGGCGCAAACAGATCTATGGCCTGAGTACTGCCGTCGTCTCAACAAACACTACCGCCAGGGCAATCTGCGTGTGCTGGTCGGCGCAGGACTTTCGGTGGACTCCGGATTTCCTAGCTGGGGAGAACTCAATCAGGCACTCCTCCGCAAGTACATTGAAGAAGATTTAGGCCGTGATCCAAAAGCACAGCCTATTATCAGAGAACATCTCGATGAACTGGTTACCGAATTGTACGAAGCTATCGGCCGGGATGCGGCTGCTGATTTCGTTTGGAATTCCAGCACGCGGGAAAACTTCTTTGAGGACCTTCGAAAAACTCTGTATCGAGGGCGAACTATTACGGAACTGCCGCTCACGCAAGTGCATTGGCAATTAGCGGCTATGGACCGCAACACTCTTTTCACTACTAACTTTGATCCGCTGTTAGAACTGGCTCGTTATCGCATGAATGGCGGATCAGCGGATGACCCTGATTTCGCCGCCTACCGCTCCGTCAATGCACCGCGCCTGGGTATTGAGCCTGACCGGGAAAAGATTTACCACATCCACGGCTGGATCGACCCGGACGGCATCTGCGGCGGCTCGTTCGTGCTGACTGAGTCGCAATATTTTGAGTTGTTCAGTCGTCAGGGGCAACGGCCGAATCAGATGCTGGACTACGTTCTGACCTCCGGTGGGGCGGTTCTGATTTTGGGAATGAGCTTGGCGGACGCGAACTTGCGGCGGCATTTGTATCTTCGATCGCGTAACCGCATCTCCGATTCGACCGAGATCTACGCAGTTCTGCGCGTGCATGGGCGCGAGTTGCTCGATACTTATCAAACTCTGCATTGGGCTAACCAAGGCGTACGCGTTGTATTTATTCGTGAGTATCATGAAGTGCCGCGTTTGCTGCGTGACATTAAATTCGGCCTTCCGGCTGATCCGGCAGAGCCATTGCCTTGGATGAATCAAACGCTGGAATGGGTAGGGAAGAACCTGCCCTTAGACGTAGTCTTCAGCGATAAATGGCAGCTCAAGGCGCGTAGCGCGCTCCTCCAGCTCCTGGCTACCTTGCGTGAGAGTTTCGCCATTCCGCAGAACGAAGTCATCCAAGCGACCGTGATGGGACAAGTATCTTTGCAGGAGATTGCCGTCTTTGCTGAAACTCGGCATGTGACGACCGGAAAGGAAACCCGGCAGTATGCCAGTCAGTTCCGCTTGCGGATCTCAAGCGCATTTGCCCAAGGCGTAGCGGGTGTAGCTTTTTCACAGGGCAAAATCTTTGAGGTTCTCGATGATCCGGAAGTAGCCGACCAGAACTTTACGCCTGAAATGAAGCAGTTTTATGCTAGCCGTGGGCTTCGAAACTGGCGGTCGTTAATTGCCATTCCTATCCTAGAAATGAATGACCGGCTGCCTGTGGCAGTGGTGGCGATCAGTTCCAACTTTCCCCAGCCATTCTGGTCGCGTTTCGAACAGCGAGATGCAGCTTACAGAACACAAATGATCGAGGCGGTAGACCTGACCGTACGAGAGCTATTTAATGATCAAACAGGGCAGAATCGCCTTACAATGAGAGCGGAGAGATAAAAATGAGCAGACTAACGTGGGACCAAGCCCGCGTCTTGGTGGAGCGCGGTTCAAAACCTTGGGGATTACCGGAAGGGACTTCGCCTTCTATTCGGGAAGTACCGGGTTCCGCTCATGTCAGTACGGAATATTCGGACTTTGCAAAGCGATTTGCTCGCAAGCTGCGCAAAATTTTGCAAGAAGAAAGCAGCAATTGCGACTAAACGCTTTTGTAATCTTTCGTACTTAATTCTTTTTGTGTTCTTCAGAAAAGCGTATCTTGTCTCGTGTATTCTCCTTTTATTCGCCTACTCTATTTTGTCACAAACTGGTCCAAATGCAAATACAAAATCGGTGATTGATCTTTTAAGAAAGGCAAAGTTGGAATCAAGTGCGCATCAATCGCAGTTAAATCCAATACTTTCACCTGCTGATCGATTGCTCAGTGGGACCCAGCCGAGTTTAGCTCTCAAAGCAGTACAAGAGGCCGGTTTTCCTGTTGTAGTCTGGACCATAAACAAGCCGGTTCGCATCAGTGAGTTGATCGAACAGCGGGTTGACGGTATTATTTCCGATCGCCCGGATTTGCTGAGGCAGGAACTAACCAAGGCCAGAAAGGCTGCTAATTCTGCTGAAGATAATGCCTATTTTGCCCGGTTTGATGCAGAAGGCCATCGCGGTGGAAGGGACCTGCGCCCGGAAAATACCTTGCCGGCTTTTGAGGCCGGACTCGATAATCTGATTACTACAATTGAGACCGATACAGGTGTGACGTCGGATCATGTCTCTCTTATCAGCCACGAACAATTCATCAATCCACAGACTTGCCGCCATGCGGACGGCTCTCCTTACACCGAGGCAAATCGCGTGTGGATTAAAGATCTCGCTATGGCTGAAGCCCAGAAACGTTTTATTTGTGACAAGACTTTTCGTGGACCACAACAGCAAAATGATTTGGCGCTTTCCCCTGTCGCAGTAGCTTTTGCCCGGTCAAGAGGACTAAGCAATCCGTATGTACCGACGAGTGCAGAACAGTTATTCGATTTCGCCGCTTATTACGCGGAGTATTACAAAACTGGCGCGGGTAAAAGCCATGGGGAAGCCACAACACGCTGGCGCAATGCCGCGAAAGTACGGTTCAATTTAGAGACAAAAATCACTCCGGCCTCTACCGAGCAGGGGCACACGTTCCAACCAGACGTTTTTGTAAAAACTCTGTGCGGCGCTATAAAGGCCAAGGGCGTGGAAGCACGCTCAGACGTTCAAAGCTTTGACTTTCGAACGCTTACGCTGGTTCGGCAAAAGTATCCGGAAATTCAAACAGTGTTCTTATTGGAAAAGTAAGGAACTGACCTGCTAAGCACTCAACAAAGCATGGGCATGCCGGTGGAATTGCCTGGCGGCGCGTGCCACCTTATTGTCAGGAAATTTTTGCCCGGTCATCTCGTTGTAAACTTTTTCGGCTTGCGCCGATAATCCATCACCAATGTAACGTCGGATTTGCGCCTGTCCTGACAACTCTTCGCGAATGTGTGGAATCGCTTGCTGAATTTCGGCTGCACTCTTCCTGGCTTGCACGAACGCACCTACCTGCTCCCGAAGCTGCCGGAAGAAAAGCTGCTGGTCATCAACAACAGTTGCAGTGCCTCGCGGCCCGTGGCCGGGACAGATGGCCTGTGCGCCTAATTTCTTCGCTGCCGCTAAGGTAGCAATCCACTGCTCGACATTGCCATCGCCGACAAAGTTATAAGGTCCGTTCACGCACGCATCTCCGGTAAAGAGAATGCGTTCTTTCGGAAGCCAGGCGACAGCATCTCCGTGCGTATGCGCGACGCCGAGGTGCAGTAACTCTACCCGATGCTCGCCGTCATCGAAATACAACTCACGCGGAAATAGAACCGAGGGCGGGTTCAGCTTGCTGGCCGCTACATCAGGGCGCGATTTTGCGGCGTCTTCCCAGCGTCCGGGTTTGCTGTCGTAATAGCCGGTCTCGTACCGCTTCATCTCTTCGATCACACCCGTGTGGGCTACCGGAGTCGCGCCATTATCAACGAAAACCTGATTGCCGTAGGCATGGTCGCCGTGATGGTGGGTGTCAAAGGCAAAGCGGATCGGTTTGGATGTGATCGAGCGAATTTTAGGCAGAATCGTTTGTGCGCCGGAAGGAAAATTGGCATCAATCACCAGAACATAATCTTTGAAAACAATCCATCCGTTATTGCAGTGGCCTTGGTGTTCGATATCTCCCTGATGAAAGAACACGTCCTTAGCAACTGGCACAGCCTGATTGATTTCACTCGCCGTTCCCTGCCCTTGCATTGCCGGCAGACGAGCCGCCAGCGTAGTGCTTAGTAGCAGATTTCTTCTCGTAAAGTCGCACATGGTGCGGGCATTATATCGAAAGACAACCTTTACCGGCTGGCGTGATGGCTCACTGGTACGCCGGAGGGCGGGAAAAATCGGGGGTCTCGCAGAGCCTGGGTTGCTTTACGGGCTTGCTCGGTATTGGGATTACTTTGAATCAATGCGTGTAATTCCTGAATGGCGCGCGTGCGCTGGCCGTCTTTTGCTAGTGCCACGCCTTTCATGTAACGGGCGTCTGCTGTTTTAGGATTATTCGGATACCGCTCAAGCACGGCGTCAAATGCCTGCACTGCATTTTTAAAGTTGTTCCGGTTGTAGTCGATTTCGCCCATGTAGTACTGTGCATTGGCTGCTAATTCCGTGTTCGGAAAGTACGTTAAATATTGTTGGTACTCCTGATAAGCCAGATCGAAATTTCCCGTTTGCTGATCGCGCCGGGCATCGGTATATGCTTTTTCGGCACTCATACCTGTTGGTGGGGCCGTGGCCGTCCCAGGTTGCCCAGTGGGAGTGCCAGGTCCAGGTGCCGCGGTTGCTGGGCCAGTTGCTCCTGGTGCAGGAGGAGGGTTCTGCATGATCTGCATCTGATTCTTGAGATCCGTCATTTTGGCATCCATGCGTTCCAGACGGGCGCTCAAATCAGCCAGAGCGTCCCGAAGCGCCTTGGTGTCCTCGCTCATGGCATCTACGCGGCTGTTGAGATTGTTCACCGGTGTCAAGGAACGCGTCAGCGCAGTGCTCAAAGATTCTTGTAAGGTAGCAATTTGATCCGCTGTGCGCCGGGAGTCGTTCTGAATGGCTTGCAGAGTTCCGGTCATCACATCGATTTTGGAGCTCAGCGTTTGCTGCATGGCATCCATCTTGGCTTCGAGATCGCGTTGCAAAGCAATCAAATCCTTATTAACCGCGAAGGAAAAACTCGAAAATGTCAGGGCTAAAGCAAGAAGGCGCAGGAATTTCATCACATTACTCCCAAAGAGGGGGGACGGACAGGAGCCATCCCCGTTTCACACTGTTCCTAGTTTAAAAGAAAAATAATCTTTTATTGACCAGCGGAGAAATGAGCGCGGCGGTTGCGGGCGTAGCAGCTTTCCGTCGCGTCGGTACAAAGTGGACGTTCCTTGCCGTAGCTGATAGTCTTCAGCTTGTCGGTAGAGACGCCCATGTTGACGAGGGCGTCACGAGTCGCAGCAGCGCGGCGATCGCCTAACCCGATGTTGTACTCTGCCGAACCCCGCTCATCGCAATGACCTTCAATCGTCACGACAAAGTTCGGGTCCATGGAAAAGATCGTTCGCAAGGCAGCCGCATCAGCCTGCAAAATGGATTGCTGGTCTGCACTGACCTCGCTCTTGTCGTAGTCAAAGTGAATATCCTGCACTTGACTTGCCAGCATCTGGGCCGCTGTTTGAGTCGGTTGCGTATTGGTGGGCGGCGGGGGTGGCGGTGAACTGACGCTAACTGTAGCATCGGCTTCAGTAGTGCCTCCCGGGCCGGTAGCCGTCATGTGATAAGTCGTTGTGCTGGTGGGATACACGGCGCGACGGCCGTTCGGGCTTACCTGACCGACGTTATTGTCAATCTGAACATTATTAGCGTCCGTCACGGACCAGAGCAAAGACGAAGGCTGACCGCTGCTGATCGTGGTCGGTTCCGCCCGGAAGAAATTAATGACTGGCGTCTTAGCAGGCGGCTGAGCCGGTGCCGGAGCCGGCGGTGGTGGAGGGGGGGGCGCCTTTTTCTTGCAACTGGCAGCGAGAATCAGCAGAAACGCCGAAAGGAAGAGCAGGATTGCTCTGCGTTTTGTCATAAAGAATGTAGTTTCGTTCTCCTAAGGGGAACTGACAGTACTTAAAGCAATTATTGCTCAGCGTTCACCCAAAAAGGTTTTTCATTACTGCCGGTTTGCGTGAGGGGACGTTTTCCGGTACCGTCAGCGTTCATCACCCAGATCTGAGATTGGCGACCGCGTTTCGAAGCATAAGCTAAGTGCGCACCATCGGGTGCCCAGGCTGGGTTTTCGTTGCGGCCTTCGTTGGCGGTTAACTGCGTAGTCTGACCCGAAGAAACATCCATCACGAAAATGTTGTAGTTGCCGGGTTCAAAGCCCTTCGTCCAGGCAAACGCAATATGCGCTCCATCCGGGTTCCAGGACGGATTAGTTGCCTCACCCGTACCAGCGCTAATCCGCCGGACATCCGTGCCCTCGAGATTCATCTGATAGATCTGCGGCAGACCGGAGCGGCCCGAAACATCCACTAAGTCTGATCCGGTTTTGGGGTTGATCTTTGCTTCTACTTCGATTGCCCCCGAGGCGGTGATGCGATGAAAATTGCTGCCGTCTGCATCCGTCATATAAAGCTGTGCCGGACCTCCTGCCGCCGTCGAAGAAAAAATCACCCTTTTAGAATCGGGCGTAAAGGTCACGGAAGTATTAACGGAGGCGCGCTGGTTATAGAACGGCAGCTTGCGTCCGGTGTCGAGCGAAAACAGTTGAATTATTGGTGAGCCGCTGGCCCAGGTAGTAAAAGCAACCATGCGCCCATCCGGAGAGGCAGAGGGAAAGGACGAGATCGAGCTGTAATGCGTCAACTGTCGCTGATCGCTGCCGTCCCAGTTCATGACCCAGATCTCTTTGGAGCCGGAGCGGTCCGAAACAAAAACAATGCGGGTTCCCACCAGGCTTTTGCCACCAAACTGCGCCAGAATATCAGCGGCATAACGGTGGCCTGCATCAGTTGCACCAGCCTGATCCAGCGACGCAGTATAAACTTTGCCGAACACCTGGGCCTGTTGCAAATTGTTTAATGTCGGCGAGGTGCTATAGAACCAGCCGAAGGCCACAAACAAGCCGCGATTTTCCGCTCCATAGCCGATGCCAAGATAGTTGGTCGTCACCGGCGGCAGACTCCAATCGGTCAAACGGTTCCCTTGAATGCTGACTGCGCCCCGGTTCGGCGGAGCGACACCGGCGATCAAATCTGAAGGCTGTTGCGGAACCTGCACAGGATAAAGCGTCTTGGGAACAAAGTTAACAACTGGCGAGCTTTGCAAGTCATTAGCGACCGTAGTGTTAAAAACGGCCATAAGCGGCGCTGCTGCCCCGACAGCCCGAAAGTCGGGAACAGCCACATGCGGCTTGCCTGGATTCTTTTCAATTTGAACATTGATTTGCTGCCCGGCTAACCAGCGCAAGCTGCAAAGAAGAAGGAAGAAAGCGGAAAAGGGAAATCGCATCAGTGTAGGTTGAAGGTAAACTGAGCCGAAATGGACGAGTCAGGAACTTGCGGCGGCAGCGGCGGCAGCCGGTCGGATTGGAATACCGCACGCAGAGCCGTGTTATCGATATTGTAATCGCCGCTCGATTGTAAAATGCGAGGAGCTCGTACGCTGCCATCGCGCATGATGAAGAAGCTGACCACCGCAGGTGTCCGTTGGGCACCGGTGTTCAGGCCATTGGTGTTCCAGTTCTGCGCGATGCGCTGTCGAATGAGCTCCGCATACCAGCCCAGCCGGTTGTCACCCAGCGGCGTATTAGGGCCGATGCCGACCTGACCCGCGCCGGACTGTGCATTGTACATGGGATTGGAAAGGGCCTGGCGAGTCCGGCTGTAAATCTGATTTTGGGGAGCGGGTGCCTGATACTGCTGTTGGTGTTGCGGCTGCTCCGCTTCTTTGTGGAAACGATCCGGAATGGCAATGGCGTTCCTGTCTGGAACCGGCGCTTTCTCTGTTTCCTGTTTCGCGGGCGCGGACCGGACCATTGACTGCGTATCGTTGGCTACCGGATTCGGAGCCGCCTGACGCTGCGGTATTGGGATGGTATGCACCGGAGAAACGGAGTACGCAGGACCACCAGCCGGATTTAAATCGCCGAGCGTCTTATGAGGACGCTGGTTCAGCCAAATCCAACTCAGGGTAATCGCCGCCACTAAACTGCCATGCAGCAGCAGTGAGCCCAGAAATGGAACCGTTAACCGGTCGCGCTCGTCCAGAATGTCAAGAGGCTGTGCCATAGCGTATTTAACGCCGCTGCCTTGCAGCGGTGTCGATCGGTGCGGTTACCATTCTCACTTCAAACTTTGCTTCACCAAGTTCCGCCACAATCTGAGCAATCGGGTCCCAGGGTGTTTCCTTGTCGGCGCGCACATAAACGGCGGTAGCATTGCGGAATCTCTGCCGGATGCCTTGCGGCAGTAAATTGATATTAATGGGCTTGTCATTCAGGAATGATTCGCCGTTCTTAGTAATGCTGACCACCGGCAGATCCTGCGAGGTATTCTGCACGCGCCGGACTTGGGGCACCTGAATATCAAGCCCGAACTCCATTACATTGGCGGTGATCATAAAGATGATTAAAAGGACGAGCACCACGTCCACTAGAGGTACGACGTTGATCTCCGACATCGCGGAGTAGTTCCGAAACCGGCTCCCGCGCCGCCCGCCACCGTTACTGCCAAAAGAGAAAGCCACAATTTCCTCAATCCCGCCTTAGCCGCCGAAGTCGCGTTCGGCCAGGTTCTGAAACTCGATGGCAAAGTCTTCCATGCGCGTGCCGATCTCCTTAATGCGCGTGCCGAACAGATTGTAGAAGATCGCGGCAGGGATCGCCGCCGCCAAGCCGATAGCGGTCGTAATCAGTGCTTCGGAGATGCCCGGAGCCACCGCGCGCAAACTGGCACTTCCTGCATTGCCCAATCCTTGAAAAGCGTCGATGATGCCCCAAACGGTTCCGAACAGCCCAATAAAAGGTGACACGGAAGCGACTGTGGCCAGCCAATTCATGTTCTGCTCCAGCTTCGTCACTTCCTCGCTGATCCCCAACTGCAGGCTGCGCTCAACAGCCTCTTTATTGATGAGGGTGCCGCGTTGTTTGACCTGGCGTTCGACTTCTTCATAGCCGAAGCCGAAAACGGAGACCAGCGGCGCGTTAGTAAACTGCTCGCTGGCGACAGCCACAGATTGCAGATTATTGGCTTTGCGAAAGGCGCGCAGAAAACTGCGATTATCCCGCCGGGCACGGCTAAAAACGCTGCTCTTGGAGAAAACAATCGTCCAGGAATAAAGCGAAAA
>JBCJKO011098556.1:0-16439 GCA_039877535.1 Touit batavicus
CCATGTCCTTGTCGCCGATCGTTGCCTTGGTGTCGGTCTTGTTCTCGATGCTGTCGGAGAACCCGAGCAGCACGGTCTGGCGGCTCGCGCCGGCGTTCAGCGCGTTGACCCAGCTCTGCAACCCCGCAGCGTCGGGCGCGCGGCCCAGCACGTTCTGATAGAGGCGCGTGACGAAACCGGTGTTGTCGAGCTTGCCGTAGTCGGTGTTGAACTCCGCGGAGCCGACGAACGCCGCGGCGACCTGACTCAGCCCGATCGTGTGATCGTCGAGCTGCGTCGTCCACCCGTCGAGCCCTGCGTTGTCCGCCGCCCGGTTGAACGCTGCCTTGTAGAGGCGTGCGACCTCCTCGGCGTTGCCAGTCGGGTCGAACTTGCCGACGCCGTCCGAGAAGTCCACGTCGTGCAGGCCGACCGCCGCCTGAGTGGCGCCGTTGGCGGCCGTGTTCTCGATGTCGGCGTTCCCGGTGCTCGGGTCGAGTGCCACGACGTAGCCGGTGTGCGCTCCCTGCTCGGCCACGTCGTTCGGCCCGTTCGGCACGTTAAGACCCGTGATGGCATTCCCGGCGGTGCCGACGCTCGTCTTCGTGACCCCGGATACCGGTGTTCCCTGACCGGACTGCGGCACGTCGATAATCTTGGTGTCAGTATTAGTAGTTGACTGACTGTTGTTTGCGTTAGTGACGACGAGCTGGAAGCCGACCGTGTTCCCGGGGGACATGAACGCCGAGCTGAAGACCAGGTTGTCGAGGACGGTCGTGACGTTCGCCGGCGTGTCGGCCGCGATCTGGTAGACGTTGGGAGAGGTCTGCGTGAGCCCAGGTAGGCCCGGCGCGTCGTCGTTCGTCGCGAGGGTATTGTTGCCGACACCGGTGCCGGACAGCGTGATCGTGGCGACGTCCTTGGGGTTGGCGTTGCCGTCAGTGATCGTCACACCCTTGAACGGGTTGATCGCGTTCGGTGCGACGACGTCGAGCGGTGTCGACGAGGTGCCCGCGACGGCGGGCGGCACCTGGGCAGCCGGCGGCGGCTCGGTCGTGATGGTCGTGCGCAGTGGAAACGCGGGAGTGCCAGGGGTACCGTTCAGGACGAACTGGTCACCCGCCTGGTCGCCAACCGTGAGCACGAATGTGTCCGACCGATTCGCGTTGGTGACCGGAGTCGAGACGAACTCCAGTTGTTGCAGAACGCTTTCGAGGTTGTAGTAGTAGTTATATTGGCTGGGTGCTGAGGGTAGCGTGTAAGTTCCTGCGCCCGTGTGGTCGAACGCGGTGATGCCATTGACCGATTGCAGCGTGCCATCGGCGTCAGTCGGGTTCCCGGCCGCGTCCAGGATCTGTATGGTGGCGGATACTAAATATGGGGTGTAGAACGCCAGATTACCGAACGGCCTGATGTAAGGAACAGCATTGCCTGGAGTACTACTCGCTGGTTGTTGATAAATCTGGTTGCCAACCGGGGCCCCACTTACCACATACTCTGACATAGGAGATCCTGTTGTTGGGCATCAGCGCTCATCTCGCGCTTCAGGACTTATTGCGGAGGCAAAGAAACGTGTCAATGCTAAATAATATTATTTGAATTGTCATTCAGGAGTGTGCGTGAGCCCCCCTCGCCTACCGATCCTGGAGGCACGATGAGGTGTTCTCGAGATGGCGAGAGTTGGTGGCAGGAGCGCAAGCGTACCTGGTTCACATCAATAGTTGTGAAGTTGTTGGCGCTGTTGCTCGTCGTGTCGATTGATCGCACGGCAAGCCGATCGTGGCAGTGCGCCCGCGGTGAGCAGGAGCGCCGGAACGTCTGCGGCGAAGCCTGTCCGGAAGTTCAGGCACAGGCTGGACAGCACGTGCGTGGCGCCGTGACAAGCGTAGGCGCCGCCGGCGCGCACGTGCGGCATGACGTAGCGCAGGCTCGCGCCGAAGTTGAGCAGCACGAGAAGCGTCGCGCTATAGCTTATCAGGAACAGTGACAGCGGCGCGCTGCGGCGCGCGTGCTCTGTCACGCCAATCGCCGAGAGCATGCCGAGCAGGAACAGAGCGGGCAACGATGCGATCGCGATCGTGAGGCAGAGCAAAGCTAAAGTAAGTGACACTCCTACCGTGGCTCCGCAGCCAACGATGCTCCTCGCCGGCCGTGCCCGCTCGGAGGCGCCGGCGGACGCGCGGACGGAGCGCTCCATCGCGCCTGACGGCGCGCAGGCAAGACTCATGATCGTGGTTCCTCCCTTTAGAGTGATCTCATTAACGAAAATTCATCCTCTTGCCTAGGAACTTTCTCGCATTTGGAAGCAGCGTCGCTCCCATGGGACGCACGCCGGGCATGCGGCCTAGTCCGAGATGGGACGGCGCGTTGTGCTCTCGCTCTGCCCGTGCCTGTACATGCTCGCCCTCGCCAGGCTGCTCGAGTGCAGCACGCCACCATCGCGCAGCGATGCGACTTCGCTGCCTTCGCCACGTCGCGTCCGGGCCTCATGCTCGTGCCCGACGTGCTCTACATGGATGAGGGCAATATGCCCTGCGATCCCCGTTGAGGTGGTTCTCCACTGCTCTGCATGGAAGCATGCCCCGATAGTTGTCCTACAACTATTCGCGAGAGCTCAGGAGGTTTGCTCTGCGCGCAGGCAGACTGCACGTGTCCAGGCACAACGTGCTTCGCTGCCCTGCCGCAGCAGTGAGATCAGCATCCCGGGGCTGTTTGGGTACCTGAATACACCGCGCAAAGTGCGGGACGGCCACCAGGGTGGGAAGCCTATGCCAAACCCAGGCTGACTCGATCCATTCTCGCGCGGCGCGGCTGCGGCAGACAGGCTCGACCCGCTGACCGGGCATGGTTGGACGCGCTGGGCTTGTGCGAAGGCCGCACTGCCGGGGCATGCGCGACTGGCTAGAGACGGTGCACCGCGGCGGCGCGTGTTCGGACGAGAGTCCCCGGCAGCCTTGCCTATCCCGCCGCCATCGAGACGCGCGGGCCGGATGCCGCGGTTGTCGGCACGCGCACGAACACCGCGACGCCAAGCGCCCCGGCCACGGCGATCGCGCCGGTCAGCACGAAAGCGCCAGTGAAGCCGCCGGACCACTGCACGATATACCCGGTGACGGTCGGCGCCACGATGCCGGCGCAGTTGGCGATCATGTGCACGAAGCCGCTGACGCCGCCAACCCGCCGCGGCTCCACCGTGTCCAGGATGATGGCCCAGTACGTGCTGGCCGTCAGGTACATGAAGAACACCGCGGTCGCCATCAGCGCGACCACCCCCGCAACGTCCGTCACGATGCCCGACAGCGCCACGCAGGCCGCGGCGACGGTCAGGCTCGCGACCAGCACCAGCTTGCGGGAGAACAGCGCCCGCCCGGTCCGCCGGTATACCCGGTCGCACACGAAGCCGCCGGACGCCAGGCCGACGAACCCGACGAGCCAGGGAATGACGTTCACCACGCCCATCGTCTTGAGGCTCATGTGGTGCGCCATGGTCAGGTAGCTGGGGAACCACGACAAGAAGAAGTAGAGGATATATGCGTAGCCGAAGAAGGCGAAGGCCGTCGCCAGGATGGCGGGCCGGCACAGCAGCTCGCGCAGCGTGCGCGTGGCAGGCGGAGCTTCCTCCGGCACCTCGTCCAGCTCTCGCAGATCCGCGCCTGCCAGGCGCGGGTGCTCCGCCGGCCGATTGGTCGCGAGCATGACCCACGCGAGCGTCCAAGCGAGGCCGACCACGGCGATGGCAACGAAAGAGACTCGCCAGCCGTAACCGGTCGCGATGAAGCCTACCACCGGCCCGGCGATCGCCGCGCCGAGTGGCTGCCCGGCATTGGCCATGCCGACGGCGCTGGCCTGCTCGCGCCGGGGAAACCAGTTGCTGACGAACTTGTTGGCCGTAGCGCTGAACGGGCCCTCGCCCATGCCGAACGCCACGCGCACCGCGAGCAGCACCGGTAGGCTGAACGCCGCCGCGGTCAGGCCGCAGAAAATCGACCAGACCGTCATCGCCGCGGTGAACACGTTCTTGGCGCCGATACGGTCCGAAGCGTAGCCACCCACGAAACAGAAGGCCGCGTAGCCGAAGAAGAAGCTACTGAACACGATGCCGAGCTGCGCCGGGTCCAGGGAGAGGTCGCGCGAGACCATGGGCGCCGCGATCGAGAGCGCCGCACGATCCAGGTAGCTGATGCCGCCGCCGACCAGCAGCAGGCCGATCATGAACCAGCGCAAGCGCTTGAACATCCCGTTCCCCTTCCCCCTTCTCGCGCATCGGACTTGTGGCCGGCCGGTCGCGCCGCGGAGCGTGCGATCTCAGGCGGCGGCGGTGCGCCCGGTGTCGCGCATCAGGATCTGCTGGTGTGCGCCGGTGATCTGCGCGTGGAACGCGCGCGCGGCCGGCGAGAAGTCGGCGTCCGGCCGCTGCTCGGGCTCGAAGTTGTGGAACTCGTCCACGCCGCGCACCAGGGTGGCGCTGTCATGGGTGCCGACCACTTGGCGGACGTAGGTCGGCAGGTAGCGGATCGCGAAGCCGATCCGGCGCCGGTCCGACGGGTTCGGGTCCGAGCCGTGGATCAGCCGCACGTGATGCAGCGACATCTCCCCGGGCTGCAGCACCAAGGTCTGCGCCCTGGCCCCATCCACGTCCACCTCGATCTCCTGGCCGCGGCTCAGCAGGTTACCCTCGGCGAAGGTGTCGCGGTGCGGCACCTGCTCCAGGAGGTGGGTGTCGGGGATGACGCGCATGGCACCGTTCTCGACCGTGCTCTCGGACAAGGCGACCCAGGCGGTGACGATGTCGGCCGGGTCCAGCCCCCAGTACGTTGAATCCTGGTGCCACGACACGAAGCCAGGGTCACGCCCGTCCTTGATGAAGAAGCTGCTGCCCCACAGCAGGATGTTCGGCCCGATGATCGACTCCACGGCGTCCAAGATGCCGGGATGGCGCACCAGCTCGTCGAGCCAGGTGAACAGCAGGTGGCTCTTGTGGCGCAGCGGGCCGGCGAGCTTGCCGTTCCCGGCCTCGTGCTCCTCCAGCTTGCGCCGCATTGCCGCGGCCTCAATCGCCGACAACGCTCGGACCGGGGCGAAGTAGCCGTGATCCTTGTAGAATTGCACCTGGTTCGCGGACAATGCCGGCATGGCGTCCTCCCCCATCGAACCGCCTCCGTTCACCGTGGCGGATTTCATATGTGACGTTCTGCTTTCAAAGCTGGAACCTCGTGCGCGTCCATGTCAAGGGGCCCGACGTGGCTGACGAGCTTCCGGCTGCGGCCCGGCCCGGTGCCCCGGCGCTGGAGAAGGGGCTGGACGTGCTGGAGCTGCTGGCCGGCACAGCCCATGGGCTGACGCAGAAGCAGATCGCCGAAGGCGTCGGCCGCTCCGTCGGGGAGATCTTCCGCATGCTGACCGTGCTCGAGCAGCGCGGCTTCGTGACGCGCGACCGGCCCGGGGGCGAGTACACGCTCACCCTGCGCCTGTTTCACTTGGCGACGCAGCACCCGCCGACGCGCCGGCTGCAGCAGGCGGCGACGGCAGTGCTTGAGCACCTGGCGGAGCGCACGGGGCTGTCGTGCCATCTCAGCGTCGCCTCGGGCGCACACTTCACGGTGGTGGCGCAGACGGAGCCGGAGTGGCAGATGGGCTGGCGCGTGAAGCTAGGTGCGCGGTTCCCGCTCTCGCTCCGCTACCCGTCCGCGCGCGTGCTGGCCGCCTTCCAGCCGGACGCCCGGCGTCAGGAGTTGGGGTCCGCCATCGCGCGGTTCGACGCCCTCCCGCTCGGGGCGGTGCTGGACGACTTGGCGGCGGTGCGACAGGAAGGTGGCTTGTTCGCTTCGGGCAAGGTGGCCCCGGCCGTCACGTCGCTGAGCTGCCCGATACTCGATGCGAACGGGCATGCCCTGGCCGCGCTGACGGTGCCTATGATGCACGACGGGGGGCAGCTCATCGACGAGGCCGCGATCGCCGCGCACCTGCGTGCCGCGGCCGAACGGATCGCCGTGTTGGTAGGGGTAGCCTGAGAGTGGGGCTGCCCTGCGGTGTGCAGGCCGTATATGCCTCGTCTATTCTGGACGACACGAAGGCTCATGGCGTCGCTATGCGGCCCTGCTTACTCTCAGCGAGGCCGCTGCCTGATCGCGCCGCACGGGCTGCCCCACAGCTCAGCTACGGCGGCGATCATCGACGATCGGCCCGCGCACATGACCGAAACGGAGAGCCCGCACGAGTGTGACGGTGCGAAGAGAGATCTGCTCTTCAACGTGACCTCCTCCAGGCCTTGGCAACCATAGCTCCTTGGCGATCTGCCGCCGTGGGTCGCTCCTCAAGGGCGATAAGGGCCGGTTCAGTGCAGCGAACAGGCAGTGTCGAACGGTTCTGGATAGCGTGGTCAGAGCACACCAGGCGTCGCGCACCTTCATCCCGCTAACAAGGATCAACACGTGGAAGAGACTGTCATCGTGATCGGTAGGGTGCTGGCTGTGCTCGGGCTCGTCGCCGCCAACGGCTTCTTCGTGGCCGCGGAGTTCTCGCTGGTCGGGGTGCGCCGGACCCGTGTCGAGGAGCTGAGTGCCGAAGGGAACAGGACGGCCAAGCTGCTGCAACAGGCAGTGCAGCATCTCGACGACAGCCTCGCGGCGACGCAGCTCGGCGTCACGATCTCGTCCCTGGCACTTGGCTGGGTAGGAGAGGAAGCCCTGGCAGGCGCGGTCGAGCCAGTCCTGTCGTTACTCGGGCGCTGGGCCGCCGTCAGCGCACACGCCGTCGCGGTCGGGTGTGCGTTCGCCATCATCACGGTGCTGCACATCGTTCTCGGAGAGCTGGTTCCCAAGAGCTTTGCCCTTCAGCGCTCCGAGCTGACGGCCCTCTGGATCGTAAGACCGTTCGGGATGTTCCTGAGGGTGTTCTGGCCCGGCATCTACCTGCTCAACGGCCTCGGCAACGCCATCATGCGGCTGGTCGGTCTGGAGCGCAGCAGCGAGGCGGAGCATCTCCACTCGACCGAGGAGCTGAAGCTTCTCGTCGCCGCGAGCAGGAGTGCCGGCCTCGTGAACCAAGCCCAGCAGGACGTGGTCGAGCGTGCTTTCGCCATGGGGAACCGGCGTGTGCGCGCCATCATGACGCCTCGGCACGACATCCAGTGGGTTGACGCCGACAGCTCGACCGAGGCGATCCTGCACGGGGTCCGCCACAGCCGGCACGAGCAGATCGTGGTGGCCCGGGGAACCCTCGACAACGTCGTAGGCATCCTGCGAAAGCAGGATCTTCTCGACATGCACCTCGACGGCAAGCTGCCGGCGGCGAGTTCGAACGAAGGGTCGGCGGCCCTGCTGATGGCCCTCCGCCCTCCCCTGGTGATACACGACGGGGCGACCGTCACGCAGGTGCTGGACGCCTTCAAGAACCGCCTCGTCCTGATGGCCCTGATCTATGACGAGTATGGAGCGCTTCGCGGCGTCGTCACCCAAGCCGACCTGCTGGAAGCCCTCGCGGGCGAGGTCATGGACGTCGACGACGACATGGCCGTCATCAAGCGTGAGGACGGGTCGTTCGTCGCCGATGGTGCGCGCCCCTTCCAGGACATCTTCTTGCAGATCGGGATCAAGGCAAGCCCCAACGATGCGGGCGAGTATCGGACGCTCGCCGGCTTCGTGCTGTCCAGGTTCGGACGCATTCCCGTCAGCGGCGATGAGGTCGAGTGCGAGCTCGGCAGCGAGGTTTGGCGCTTTGCCGTCACACAGATGGACGGTCACCGTATCGACGAGGTCTGCATCCGACACCTCGACGTACACTGAGTTGATTTCGTCAGGCCTGTCGCGGGGTCGGCCGTCGACGGCAGCCTGGCGATGAATCCTGCGCCGATCAACTATGCACCAGGAGGGTATTCGCCCTCATGTGCCTCTCCACCGCCTCGCGACCGAGCTTGTAACGCGCCCGAACGCTGCGCTCAGAGAAGTCCATGCCGCCGACCATCGGTACGTGCTTGCTCGGGATGACGTGCAGGTTCTTCAGGCACCGCCGCTTGACCAGGTCCTGGAAGTGTTTGTCCTCGTGCAGAGGTGATCCATTCGGCAGAGCTGTGCGCAGCGCATCCAGCATTCTGGCGTGGGCGTGCAGTTCATGCACGCCTCCATACTGCTCCCAGAACTTGTTCTCATAGGTCAGCTCCATGAGGCGATTCTTGAGCTCCAACATGTTTCTCGGGATCGGTTCGGCAGCATCGTCTGGGAACAGGTTGATCAGCACGATGGGGACGTCGTCGAGTTCATCAGCGTGCAGCAGCTCGAACAACGGGCGCACGGGCGTGTTGTCGAAGACGCCGCCATCCCAGTAAGCCTTGCCGTCCACAACGGCCATCGGGAAGCCAGGCGGCAGCGCGCCGCTCGCCAGTACGTGGTCAGGCGTGATCCGCCGCTCTGGCCGCGTGTTGCAGAAGTGATGGAGCTGGCCCGTCGCGATCTCAGTGGCGGTCACCGCGAAGCGCATGTGGCCGGGATCGTTGATCTGGTCGAAATCGCAGATGTCCAGCAGCGTTCGCCGCAGCGGCGACACGTCGCAGTAGGCCGTCCACCAAGGGAAGGTGTGGTAGTCTGTCTTCAGGCTGAACATAGCCGGGTGGCCGAAGGCGGAGAGCGTTTCGGCCATGAACTCGGGCACGAACCAAGGGGTCGGCATCATGAGCCGTCCCCACAGCCGCTCCAGCGAGGTGCAGATGTCGCCGCCCCGCGCACCCGCGATCGCAGCGGCGTTCACCGCCCCGATCGAGACGCCCACCACCGCGACCGGGTGGAAGCCCTCCTCGCACAGCCGCGTCACGGCGCCCCACTCGTAGGCACCGAGGGCGCCCCCGCCCTGCATCACCAAGGCCATCGGCTTCCTGCCAGGCGGCAGTCGTGTCGTCACGGCATCCATGTCCAGTCTCCTTCCTGCCTTCCGTGCGATCAGAGCCAGTCCGGCCAGCGCGGCGGGTGGGCGCCGAGCGGCGAGGGCGGTAGGTCCCAACGCGACGGCGTCTCCGAGTAGCGAAGCACCGGGCCGAGGTGGTGCAGCCGGCCGAGCGCGCTGTCCCGCTCCTGCATGTATCGGGCGAGGAGCGGCGCGGGCACGGTGACGCCCACCGGTCGCTCGCCGAGCCCTTGGTCGAGCAAGAGCATCGCGGTCCGGCACAGGGAGACGCGGACGTGGTAGCTGCCGCCCTCGGTCGCCCGGCGGATCAGCGCTGCGAGCGTGCCGAGCGCCGCGAGAAAGCCCGTGATGTAGTCGTTCGGGTAGAAGCTCAGCGCGAGTTCGGGCTTCTCCCGGCTGCCCTGAACGGTCGCGATCCCCGTCGCGGCCTGGGCAAGCTGCTCGAAGCCGGGACGCATCGCCCAGGGCCCCTCGAATCCGTAGCAGCTCACGGAGACGGCGACGATGCCGGGCCGGAGCTTGGCCAGCGTCGCCGGACAGAAGCCGAGACGCGCCATCGCGCCGGGCCTGTAGCTCTCGGCGAACACGTCGGCGCCGGCGACCAACTCGCGCAGTGTCGCGGCCCCGTCGGATGTCGCGAGGTCGAGGAAGGTGCTGAGCTTGCCATGCCCGGTGTCCATGTCGAAGGGCGGCAGCTGCGGGCGCTGGGGCGCGTAGACGTGCAGGACGGCCGCACCCTGTTCAGCCAGCGTCTTGGCGCAGGTCGGCCCGGCGATGACGTGGGTGAGGTCCAGCACTCGAACGCCGGACAGCGGGCGCACCCCGGTCGGCGGCGTCGCCGTGGAGATCGCGGGGAACGGCACCGCCGGTCCGTCCGCGATCCTCTCGATCTCCACGACGCTCGCGTCTGCGAGCGCCTGCCCCTGCGGGTGGCTGCGCCACTCCCCGGGCGTGCGCACCATCACGGCACAGAGCCCGCGGCGGGCCGCCTCCTCTTCCAGTTCGACGGCGTCCCAACGTGCGACGGCCGCCCGCACCGCGTCCGCGCTGTTGGCGCAGGACAGCAGGTCGAGCAACCCGTCGCGGAGCTTCGGGTAGCCGCCATTGATCATCACCCAGCGCCGATCGGCCGTCTCGTAGAGGGAGACGGTCGGATAGGACGGTTCGGTCAACATGATCGGGTGCGACCACTGGCGCTGATAGAACACGCTCTGCAGCGCGAGGGCCGCCCCCTCTCGATCGATCGCTGCCGTCTGCCGACGCCCGGTGCGCATCTCCCAGATCTTGCAGATCAACGCCGCCTGAGCAGCGAGCACTGCCGCCGAGAGTTCTGCCGCCCGGAGCGGGGTATCCAACAAAGACTGTTCACCCTCGACCGCTACGCGATCTGCAGGAGCGTCTATCCCAACGGCCGCCATTAACTTTTGAGGCAGATCAACGTCCATGAGCATTTTTCCCACAGAGTCCAGGGTTTGACGTTTCTGCCCCGTATACTAGGATGATCTCGATATCGCGACAATATCGATTTGGAGAAGAAATGGACGATCTGGCGACGGCTCTGGAGGCTCTTGGCCTTGCCCAGTACGCTGCGGCTTTCAGAGCGGCCGACGTCGACCTGGAGGTGCTCGGGCTGCTGACCGAGGCCGACCTGAGAGAGATCGGTCTCACGCTCGGACATCGCCGCAAGCTCCTGGCCGCCGCCGCCGAGGGCCGGCTCGTGCCGCGGGTTGATCCCTCGCCGCCGCAGCCTGGCTATCCTCGCGGTCACGAGCGTCGACACATCACGGTGATGTTATGCGACGTGGTGAACTCGACCGAGCTGCTGCGGCGCCTCGATCCTGAAGGCATGGCAGAGGTTATGCGCCAGTTCCAGAACACCGTGGCCGGCGCGATCAGCCAATTCGACGGTTTCCTCGATCGCTTCATGGGCGATGCTGTGCTCGCCTTCTTCGGCTATCCCCGTGCCCACGAGGACGCTGCAGAGCGCGCCGTCCGCACCGCGCTCGCGATCCTCGACAGCCTCGAGACGATCAGCATACCGCTCGGTGAACCGGTCGCAGTCCGCATCGCCGTGGCGAGCGGTCCCGCCCATATCGGCGAGGTCATGCAGCACGAAGCCATACGCGGTCCGATCGTGACCGGCGAGGTCGTGAACCTGGCGACACGGCTGCAGACGATCGCGCCGGTCAACGGCATCGTGGTCGCGCCGCAGACGCGCCGGCTCCTGCGGGAGCTGTTCCTGCTCGAGGATCTTGGCGCGCATGATTTCAAGGGTATCGGGCAGCCTACCCGTGTATGGCGCCTGCTGGGCGAGCGCCGTGCCGACACGCGCTTCGAGGCGCTGCACGGGCGGACGTTGTTCCCGCTCGCTGGGCGCAGCGCGGAGATCGCGCTGCTGCAGGAACGCTGGCAGTCAGCACGAAGCGGCGAGGGTCAGGTCGTGCTGTTGTCTGGCGAGGCCGGCATGGGCAAGTCGCGCATCGTCCAGGTCCTGCGCGACTACGTCGCCGGCGATCTTCACACTGCGTTCCACTTCCAGTGCTCACCCTATCACCGCAGCAGCGCCCTCTATCCCGTGATCATGCAGCTTCGCTATGCGGCAGGGTTCAGGCCACGTGACGACGCCGCGGTGCAGTGGGACAAGCTGCGGGCGCTGGCCGAGGGCGTTACGGATGAGGCCGTGGCGCTGCTCGCCGATCTGCTCGCCATAGCGCGCGTGCCGAGCGAGGTCGTGCTCGAGCTCTCGCCGGAGGAGCGCAAGCGCCGGACCCTGCAGGCCCTCGTCGAGCAAGTCACCGCCGTCGCGCTGCGCAGGCCGGTGCTCATGGTGATCGAGGACGCGCACTGGATGGACCCGACCACCCAGGAGCTCGTCTCGCAGTGCATCATCGAGCTTCAGAAATCGGGCGTGCTCATGCTCATGACGTACCGCCCTGAGTTCCAGCCGGGATGGGCGAGCCTGCCCCACGTCACCACCCTGGCTCTGAGCGGCCTGCCGCGCCAGCAGGCTGCGACGCTCATCGGCAACGTCGCGGGCGGCAAGCGGCTGCCGCCAGAGCTGGTGCAGCAGATCCTGCTCCGCACCGACGGTGTTCCCTTGTTCATCGAGGAGCTGACGAAGGCGATCCTCGATCTCGGCATCCTGCGCGATCGTGCCGACCGCTACGAGCTGGTCAGCCCGCTGCCGACGCTCGCCATACCCGACACGCTGCACAACTCGCTGCTCGCCCGCCTCGACCGCCACCCTGCGACGAAGGAACTGGCGCAGGTCGCCGCGGTGATCGGGCGGGAGTTCGCCCATACCCACCTGTCGGCACTCTCGCCGCTCAAGGGCGAAGCGCTGCACGACGGCATCCGCGAGCTGCTGCGCGCCGAGCTGGTGCATCAGCGCGGTTCGGCGCAGGACGCGACCTACGTGTTCACGCACGCCCTGATCCAGGAGGCTGCCTACAGCACGCTCGTGCTTGCCCGGCGCCAGCAGCTCCATGCCCAGTGCGCCGCCATCCTGCTGGAGCTTACCCCGGGGATCGCTGAGCAGCAGCCAGAGCTGCTCGCATACCACTACACCGAAGCCGGGAGGACCGAGGAAGCGGTCGCGAGCTGGCTGAAAGCCGGACGTCGTTCCGCCGAGCGCTCCGCCAACGTCGAGGCGGTCGCGCATCTGCGCCGTGGCATCGACCTCATGCCCGGCATCGCCGACCCTGCGCGCCGGGACGAGCGGGAGCTGCGCCTCCTGCTGGAGATGGGCGTGCCGCTGATCGCCACCGAGGGCTATGCGGCGCCTGCGACCGTTGCCGCCTGGGAGCGAGCGCGCATCCTCGCCGAGCAGCAGGGCGAGCACCGGCACGTCGCCCGCGGGCTCTACGGTCTCTGGGCTGCGCGCGCCACCCTCGGCGAGACGCGTACGGCGCTCGGCCTTGCGGACCAGCTCATCGGCGCCGGGATGAAGATCGGCGATGACGGCGTCGAGATCGTCGGACACCGCGTGCGCGCCCTGACGACGCACGTGCTCGGTGATCTCGCGGCGTCCCGCACGGAGCTGGAAGGGGTGCTCGCATCCTACGTGCCCGAGCGCCATGCCAACCTGCGCTTCGAGTTCGGGCAAGATCCCCGGGTCGCTGCCACTGCGATCCTCTCCAGCGTCCTCTGGGGTCTCGGCTATCCCGAGCTGGCGATGCGGACGAGCCTCGATGCGGTCAGCCGCGCCCGCTCGCTCCGTCACGTCAACTCCCTCACCTACGCGCTCGCCTACGGCGGTTGCCTGGTCGCGATGCTGTGCGGAGATGCGGAGGCAACACAGCGCCTCGCCGAGGAGCTGATCGAGATCTCGACCAGGCATCGATCCCTTTTCTGGGGATCTTACGGCACCGCCTACAAGGGC
The DNA here is from genome assembly GCA_039877535.1 of Touit batavicus. Lineage (NCBI taxonomy): Eukaryota > Metazoa > Chordata > Aves > Psittaciformes > Psittacidae > Touit > Touit batavicus. The sequence goes on from JBCJKO011098556.1 coordinate 13,256, forward strand.
TGGGCTCTGGCCAGGCGAGGCGACGCGGGATCGGTCCCGCTGCTGGACGAGGCGCTGCGCGGCTTCGAGCAGGCCGGTTCCGGGCTCTACGCTCCCCTGTCGCTGGGCGTCTCAGCCTACGCGCTCGGCCGTGCCGGGCGAAGCGAGGAGGCACTGGCTCGTGCAGAGGCAGCCGTGGCCGAGGCGGAGCGGCGTGAGGAAGTCTGGTGTCTGCCGGAGCTACTGCGGCTCAAGGCGTGCGCGCTTCAGAAGCTCGACATGGACGGCGCTCAATCGCTGCTCGACCGCGCTCTCGCGCTGTCCCGTCTGCACGGGATGCGCTCCTGGGAGCTTCGCATCGCCTGCGACCGAGCAGTCCTTCAGCGCACGGCAGGCTGTATCGAGGACGCAGCAGCCGGGCTGCGGTCGGCACTCGAGGGTTTCCCCGAGAGCAGCGACACAGCTGACAGGCGGCGCGCACGTGCGCTGCTGGACGCCGACCGTTACCGGGATGCCGAACCGGCAGAGCGCTCCCAACCGAGATCGCTCGCGGTCTGACCGGCATCGTCCACACACGCACCATGTCCGCCCCCAGCGTGCTCCGGGTCATAGCGTCGACGTTCCGGATCAAGCCATCATGGACGGTGGCGCGCGTCGCACCGGCACACCGACCGACGCCGCCATCAACATACGAGCGTCTGATAGGCTCTCGAGAGTTGCAAGGTATCTTGGGACCAGGCGATGGACGAATGGCGTGACCTGAACCGGGCGAACTGGGACGAGCGGGTGTCGGTTCACCTGCGGTCGGCCGAGTATGACCTTGCCCGGTTGCGTGCGGGCCAGGGCTGCCTCAATGCCATCGAAGAGGCAGAGCTGGGCGCGGTTTCCGGCCTGCGCGTGCTTCACCTGCAGTGCCATTTCGGCCGCGACAGCCTGGTCTTGGCCAGCCGCGGCGCGCAGGTCACCGGGCTCGACTTCTCCGCACCCGCGATCGAGGCGGCGCAAGCCCTCGCGGCGGAACTGTGCCTGCCCACGCGCTTCGTGCAGGCCGACCTTTACGACGCGCCGAGCGCGATCCCGCAGCCGGCGTCCATCGACCTTGTCTTCACCACCTGGGGCACGATCACCTGGCTGCCCGACGTGGCCCGATGGGCGCGCGTCGTCGCCGATTTCCTCCGGCCCGGCGGCGCTCTCTACTTCGTGGACGCACACCCAGCGGCGTTGGTGTTCGACGACATGGCCGGGACAGGCGAGCAAGGCAGGCCCGTGTGGTTCATGCCCTATTTCGGGGGTGCGCCGGTGGCCTATGACGATCTGTCCGACTACGCCGATCCCGCAGCACGGTTCGTCAACTCGCGCCAGGTGAGTTGGCTGCCCTCGTTGGGCAACGTCTTCGACGCGCTGAGCTGTGCCGGGTTGCGGCTGGAGTGGCTGCACGAGCACCGGCGCGTGACCTGGCGCATCTTGCCCACCTGATGACGGCGGCAGCAATGAATCGCAGCCGGTTACTAAGATGGCTGGTGGACGAACCGAAGACGCAGACGCGGCACTCCGCCTTCATGCGGCTACACTCGCTCGCGGCCTAACTGAGGCGCGCCGAATTCAACACCAATGTCGAAGTGAGGGAAACTACTCTTTAACGCTACCGTCCTGTGTGATGGAAGTCATAGCTTCGTGTGTCCTTCTCTAGATCATATTTAGCTATCGCTATCCAAAATAGGAACGGTTGCAGAGGAGCGCCGTCATGACCGGAAAGGGGGAAACAATCATGCCCGAGCACGCGCACGAACACGTCCGACACGACAGCTTGAGGTCCAGCTCCAACGTCAGGACACACATCGAGAACGCATATGAGCTGCTCGAAGAGGCCAACCGGCGGAGCATCCAGGTTCCTTCAGGGATCATTGTCGCCCTGACAGAGGCCCGCGAGGCGTGGTTCCGCGATCACACGCTGCGCGACTATGCTCAGGAAGCAAAGTTCTGGAACGCTTATGGCCTCTTGAGCAGCATCGAGCCGACGGAGAGGGCGCGTCGGAACTACATGGCCGTCTTCGTCGTGTCATTTACGATGCTTCTCAGCTGTCAACTGTACTACGTCTGCGGCACTCTGGTCGCACAGCAGCTCGCACTGCTCGACGCCGAGTACCGGGCCGAGCTCATGAGAGTGGGCGTCCCTCAGACCGCGACCACGGGAAGGGACGCTTCGGGCCATAACGTTGCCAGCCATACCGCAAAGCGTTACGACAATGATTCGAACCTGAACCCTGAAAGCGCACCGACACCTGCCTCGCAGCAGGATGCGGAGCAGATAAACCGAGTCAAGATGGATCGCCTCACCAGAGCGCAAGCCTACTACTACATCGAGCGCCGGCTGATGGGTCGCTTCGGTCCCGATCCACAGACACCTCGTCCGGGTCCGGAAAACGAGCAAGCTGCACGGCAATACTGGACTGATTTTCAGATCTGCCTCGATCTGCTCAATCTGTATCTGTTGTTCATGGCTCAGTACATTCTTCCCGTCCTCTACGGCCTGCTAGGGGCATGCGCTTTCGTCCTGCGGAGGCTGTCGGACCCGATTGGCGAACTCGCTTACGCGCACAGGCTGCGGGTTCGCTACACCTTGCGTCTCTTCATTGGCCCATTAGCAGGGGTTGCTTCGGGACTGCTCGTGAGTCCGACGACATCTGGCACTGCAACCCTGGCTGGATTGACGCCGCTCGCGATCGCCTTCTGCGCGGGCTACAGCAGCCACATCCTCTTCTTCATGCTCGACAAGATCGTCTCGCCCTTCCTCGGCCCAGTCGGAGCGGACAGCAGCAGCCGGACCGAGACCACCGTGAGCGGCCTGACGATGACGACCGCCGTGCAGCACGAGACCCATATGGAAGGCCCACCAATCAGCCCTGCAGGCAGTAGGGCACGGGCCGATGCCGTTCACCCGAGTGGACTCGCTGAACAGACCTTCCAGGATTACGGCAAGGACTCGCGCCAGATCCTTACACATATCGGCAAAAGCACCTGAGGTAGCTATGTTTCCGATCCCGGGATGCTCTATGCCTGACAGCAGGCCGACGTTGTTTACGAACTCTTCCGCTAGCCAGGGTCGAGCAGGCCCTCCTCCGCGTCCAACGGCGTTCAGAGACGGTTGGTCCGTTGGCGGTGGAGCATGATCCGTGCTGCAGAGACCCTGGCGCGTGTTCCCCTA
>JBCJKO011108472.1:0-16429 GCA_039877535.1 Touit batavicus
TGGCGTCTTCAGGGCTTCCTGGAACACTTTGAGAGAGAGGGGGATAGATCGCTGCATCGCAGCCATTCCTTCTTCCGTATAATTGCCGATGCCTAAATAGTTCACACGATGAGCCAGATAGTTCTGTGCTACTAATCCAATGTTTGGATCAAAGTAAGTACCGTGTTCGGCTAGAAATGTTAGAACTTCTGGAGTAATCAATGTTCCATGCTCAACAGAGGTACAACCAGCTTTGGACACTTCGCGGATCGTTTCCGGGCCATACACGTGAACGATAGCCCTTAATCCTTGCGCTCTTGCTTCTCCACAGGCAGCATCAATTTGCTCATTGCTCAGAGTCTGACCGCCACCGTCCCGAAAGCTTTTCGATGCGAAAATTTTCACTAAGTCAGCGCCATCCGTTTTGAACTTTGCCACCGCAGAACGAATTTCTTCAATCGAGAGTTTCGGACTGGTGATTGCGCCGAGTGAAGTTAGGATGCGTGGGCCTGGGATCACGCCGCGCTTAATGGCTGCTCGCAGGTCGCCATCGATGGGAGCGCCCACACTCTGCACGGTCGTGAAGCCACCCATAAGAGTTTCGTAGGCATTTTCGACCGCATATCCCATAGCTGCACTGGGCGAAGTGTCACGCGGCTGGTACCGCCCATCAGGACCAAAATGCCATCCGATATGCACATGGGTGTCGATTAGACCCGGCAATACGGTATATCGGTGCAAGTCAATCGTCGAGGACGATCCTTGTTTTTGGATGGCCGAGATCTTTGATCCCTGCACTGCAAGGGACACATCGCGTTGGGTTCCGCCCGTTCCGTCAATCAGTGTTCCCACTCGAATCGTTACTGATTGCTGTGCGAAAGAAAAATTGCCGCAAAGGCACAGTATTAAAAGGTAGAGCAGTTTAGCTAGTTTCATTATTCCTTGGGAAATAGTAACGGAAGAGCCATCTCGGATGTATACATACAACGCGCATTGTGCCCACAAAGTGGCACAACAACTACCTTTTGCTCCACTTTGAATTTGTCGGCAACCAACTTTTGATAGGTTTGACCACGGGCCAATCGAGTCGTGCCTTGTGCCATCGCCGGACACGAGGAGTCAAATCCTCCTAGCGGCAGTATGTCGATCTCTCCTAATAGGTATGTCACCGGCCGTTTTGCCAAGTGCTCGATCACTTGTTCTTCACTCAGCCGTGCCGAATACCCAGTTCTTTTCTGCAAGCCGTAAGGCCAATTGTCATATGTAGTGCAGTTGCGGCTATCAGAAAAGGGTTTAAAGCCTCCCTCGGCCACCGGTCGTTCCGGCACCGGATAAGCGTAACTGGATGGATTCGAAACAATATAGCGAATCGGAACGGCCAGTTTGTCGTTTTCCTGACTCAACATTTGGTAACGAGTCACAAATTGCCCACCCGCCGAGTGTCCTGTCAGGACAATGGTTTTCAGATTCGGAAACTGGCGCTGATCAGCAACCTGCTTCAGCAATTCATCCATGAAGTCGAAAGAAGTCCACCCCTTCCGCGTCTCCGAGTCGCCCCCCGAACGCCAGCTATCACCATTACAACTCCAGTTGACTTCCTTGCTGTCAAGTGTGTCGTGACAACTGCGACCATTGTTAGAAGCAAAGCGCGGAGCGACAAGGACTGTGTTGTTGAGTGCTCCTGCCAAAAAGGCAGCCGCCAGGGTCGTTCGAAAATAATTATCGGCATCACGGCCGGCGCCATGTACCACAATCAGCGCACGGGTAACAGCCTCGTTTTTCTCGGTTAATGAATATGTCCGATATACCAGAGACCGCCCGCCTCCCGGAAAATTAATCCACTCGCGGCAATGCTGATCGGCCATTAAACAGGGTTCAGCTGAGAACGCGAGAACAGCAGGCAGCCATAAACCTAAAACGATAAAGTAGAAGCGCTTCATCCCTGTCATGGTTTGGCCACCTCGATCGGGATCTGTCAGAACTGGGTTGCGTTTGTTGGAGTTAAAAGTCAAAAGATGAAAAATTAGTAACTCGCCCGTTTCGGTTGGATGGTTAATGACTAGTGAATGCGATTTGCAGGGCAGAGAGCTGACTCAGGAATCTGTGTCGCTGCTTTCCAGAGGGAACGAACTGATTCCGTAACCGACGAGGCCGGAAGTAGTTTCGGAGTTCATCGAAGGAGTGGCAGAATCGTTTTGCGGATGGTAGGCTCTTGAATCCTAGCATCGGGTAATAGCGCTGTTTAATAGCCCGATGACTTTGCTCGATTCGATTGTTTTTGTAGCGGCTACACCGATGCTTGACTCGCTTTCCCAGCACCTCAGCAATCGCTCGGGGATAGGAGCCATGCCTATCCGTGGTCACTTGTTCGGGCTGGCATCCTGCTACTATTTGGGCACTGTGGAAGAAACGTCGGGCGGCTATCATGTCGCGCTTCGGGCTCAGCATGGAATCGATTAACTGTCCTTGTTTATCAATGGCTCGATAGAGATAGCACCAGCGGCCGCTTACTTTGATATAAGTCTCATCCACAAACCAGCAGCGACCCACCTGGCCTTGGCGTTGACGCCGCACTGGGTCGGCCAATAAGGAGGCGAACCGTGCTTCCCAAGCTCGCACCGTTTCGTAGCTCAACTCATAACCACGAATCAAAAACATCTTCATGAGATCGCGCAAGCTCAGTTTGAACAGCAGTCGGAACAGCACTACCTGAAAGACAATGTCGGTCGGAAATTCCAAGTGGTTGAAGGGCGTACCCGTGCGTTCGTTGAATTGACGGCGGCAATCCTGACAACGATAAACTCGATAGCCGAGATCCGTGGTCTTCGTGAGGGTTCGGATTTGGGTCGACTGACAGTAAAGGCAGTTCATCTGTCTGATTCACCGTAGCAAAGCTTTTCTCAAACTCGGAAGTGCAGAACCCAATCCTGACAGATCCCTTTTGCAGTGGCCGTGCGGGAAGCCAAGATCGAAATGATTGTCCAAATGAGCCAGTGGACGTCGAGCGCTTCGCATCCGACCGTAATGACGCGACAAACCTGGTTGATCGACCGCGTCTTTGCCATGATCCCCGGCGCGGCGCATATTATTTTCAATCCTGGTATGTTTGCCGATAATTTTCTGCGCGTGATCGATTTTGCCGCACTGCTTGGCATCTTTCCAACACTCATGGGCGACAGCCAGTGTGCACCCATTTCTAATGAAGATATGGCGCGGGCCGTCGCCGCCTTGCTCATGGGTGATTCGGCGAAGCATGCCGGCAAGAGTTATCGTCCGACGGGCATGGAACTGCTCACCGGCAAGGATATGGCAAAGATGATCGCTAAAGTCGTGGGTCATAGCGTCATCCCGGTGAATCTGCCAACATGGATGTTCCGCAAAGTAGCACGTCAGCAAAAGATCGACCCCTTCCAGATTTACGTCCTGCTGAAATATGTTGAGGACAACAAGCAAGGCGCCTTCTCCTACGAGGGAGGCGTCACACAGGTAATGGAGGAACTCACGGGCCACCCGGCGGAAAGTTTTGAGATCACGGCGCGGCGGTATGCAGCCCTGCCTTTTGCCCGACAAACATTTGCGAACCGTCTCAAGGCTTTCATCAACTTTAATCTCACGCCCTTTTATCCGGGATACAACATCAATGCCTATGAGCGCAAGCTGGAATTTCCCATTCCGCCGAGGCCTCTGCAATGTATGGAAGACGAGAGCTGGAAGAAGTCGCACGCCGAGCAAATGGCCCGTCAGGGTGCAACACCAGCAATAGCTGGAATCGGGCCGATCAGTGAAACCAACCGATCGCAGGTGCTGCCTGCCCCCACTCGCTTGTAAAGTACAAAAGAACAAAACGATATGGCGACCGCTATTTCACAACGCATCCAGGAAAACTACGCCATCAAAGCAATCGGCGACCGACTCCAACAGGCACTGGACAAGGCTGGCTTGGGCACTGGGTCGCTGCAATGGAGCGATCTGACGCTATTCGGCCAGTTTCATGTGCGTGGGCTAGAGGCCACTAAGGAATTGGCACAAGATCTGCAACTCAAAAACGGCCAAACCGTGCTGGACGTGGGTAGCGGGTGGGACGGCCCTGCTCGTTATCTCGCGGCTGTGCATGCGTTACACGTAACTGGCATCGACCTGACATCCGATTTTATAGAGATTTTCCATTCTCTTTCTCAACAGGCTGGCCTAACAGACAAGCTCAGCTTCAAGCAGGGTGATGCGCCTGCGTTGCCCTTCCCGGAGGAAACGTTTGACCTCGTTTGGACGCAGCACGTTGCCATGGATATCCAAGACAAGATCAATCTTTACCAAGGCTTTCATCGCGTACTGAAGAGGAGCGGACAACTGGCCCTTTATGATGTGATCCAGGGAAATAATCAACCTTTCCTATATCCGACGCCCTGGGCACGAGACGAAGGTAGTAGCATTCTGGCAACGGAAAGCTAAATCAAAGACGTGCTTACTGAAGTTGGCTTTAAGAACTTAGCCATCATCGACAGAACGGAGCGCGCGGCGCAATGGGTTCGTGACCTGCGGCAGCAGCGGCTATCGCAGAAAATACCGGAACCACTCAGCCCTCTCTTAATCCTAGGGCCTGAGATGGGACCAGCGATCGCCATTTCGCCCAGAATGTTCTGGAGGGTCAAGTTTGCATTCTCCAAGTCATCGCCGAAAAAGTATTAAAAAACGCCCGAAAGGTCAAAGAAAATGAACGCCGAAACCCATGAACTGAGCCAACTTCTTCTTCCCGAACTCCAGGCCGAACTGGGCAAAACCCGCCGCGCTCTGGAACGTGTGCCCGCACAGCACTATGATTTCAGGCCTCACGAAAAATCGAGAAGTTTGATCGAGTTGGCGAATCACCTCGCCACCGTCTCCGGACTGGCGGGCAGCATTCTCGCTTCGCCAGGCGCCGAACTGGGCGGCCCGAACGATCCGCGCCGGGTCGTGAAGGAACAGACACTGAGCCCCATTCTCGCGCAGTTTGATGAGTTAGCGGAGAAGAGTGTCTGCCAATTGAAGGTGTCCTCCGACCAGGCATTCGCAGAACTGTGGCAAGCGAGCCAGCAGGGCCAAGTACTGTTTTCCGGTACCCGCTATACGGCTTACCGCAATATAGCGCTCAATCATATGATTCATCATCGCGCTCAGCTCGGAAGCTACTTGCGGTTACTCGATGTCCCCGTGCCGAGTACGTTTGGTCCCTCCGCCGACGAAGCTTCGATGTAACCCCAACTACGGATAAGAATTGAGGGATGCTTACAGAATTAGATACTGAATAAATGGTTGACGTGCTCACAGGCAACCTCTCGAACATGCAACCGGAAACGATCCGCCTGAGCAGCCGTCCACTTTTGTGGAGTGGCTTACAGGCAGATTATCGTGTCCAGCCGGCCAGCGATTTGCGGAGCATTCACGGGTTTAACGAACACCTCGTCGTTGTGTTTCTCCAGCCGTTGCAGCAATGTACTCAGATGTGGTCTGGAAGAGCCCGCGAAGGTGCGCTGACGACGGGCGATGTTTCGATCGTTCCGGCTGCCACACCCAATCGCTGGGCGTGGCAGGGAACTGCTGTAACTTTTCACTTGCGCATCCCGCACGAAGTTCTCGGCATTGCGGCTGATGAGATGACTGGAACAAAGCAAGAGCACAGGATTGAGTTGCTGGATGCGTTTCGTTCCCAGGACATCCGACTCCGGCAAATTGCCGTCCATCTGTTTCACGAGATGTCAGTGGGTGCTGTGGATAGACTTTATGCCGACCAGCTCGGACTGGAGTTAAAGAGCCATCTGCTCAGGCATTATTCAAATGGTGGCCCCAAGTTTTTTAAGACTGGAGGTCAGCTTGATAAAAGAAAGCTGAACCGCGTTCTGGCGCTGATGGAAGCACGGTTAGCGGATCAGCTTTCGCTCGATGATCTCGCAGCGGAAGCGGGGGTGAATCGCTATTGGTTTTGCAAAAGTTTCCACAAGGCGGTCGGTTACTCGCCCTATCAATTTTTGATCAGACTTCGGGTTCAAAGTGCAGCAAGGCTACTCACGGAGAGAAAGCTATCCTTGCGAGACATTGCTCAAGTCACTGGCTTTAGCGATCAAGCTCATCTGTCGAGGCACTTCCGTCGGTTAATGGCGCAACCGCCCGGTCAGTTTAAACGACGCGCCAAGAACGTTCAAGATTGAAACGCAGAATGTCCTTACCATAGTGCAGGGAGAAACTTTCGAAATGCAATTTCTGGCAATGGATCACGGCGTAAACGTCGACCAGCAGTTGATCGCCACTCATCTTTCAGAGGACGTTCGGAGAGTCTGGGAACTGTACGCGGAGGGTACCATTCGAGCGATGTATCAACGCGGGGATAATCCTTTCGCTGTGCTGATTCTGGAGTGCGAAACGCTGGAGGTTGCTACAGAAAAGATTGCGACCATTCCCTTTGTCAGATTCGGTGTGACGGCCTTCGACATCATTCCGATCGGCCCATTCACGGGGCTTACAGCTTTATTTCAGAAGTCGTGAGTTTGTACAAATGGCTGATAGCGCTAATGTCGTCGCGGTGAAGTCATTCCTAGCAGCACAGTACGCCAGTGCGTTCGAGCGTGCTTTTCGAGAATACGCAACCCCCGATTTTGAATGGACTGTATCAACGAAAGGTAACGCCGAACTCATGGCAGCTATTCCATGGGCAAGAGTTTCAAAAAGTTGCACACACCTTGGTTGGCGAAGACTGGTTGTCAAAACCCGGTTCCGAAGGTCCCCTCCATGTCCGCCAATATCACGGTGCTCTACTGCTGTCTGGATGATTTCTGCAAGGTGTTTGAAGAATGGCAGCAACACAAGCTAGTCTCTTCAGAGAACAAACGGCATCACGTCGGCAAGCTTTCCTCCTCCGTGGTGCTGTTCATTATGGTGCTGTTTCATCTGTTTGCGTTCCGGCACTTCAAAGCGTTCTACCACTATGGGGTCGGGCAGTAGTATCGCGACTGCTTCGACGAAATACCACACTATGATCGGTTTGTTGCCCTGATGCCGCGCCTATTTGTGCCCTTGCTAGTGCTGCTCTACTGCCTGAGCGGCGAGCAAACAGGCATTTACTTTGCTGACACTACCAAACTTGCGGTCTGCCACAACCACCGCATTCACCGCCACAAGACCTTTGCAGGCTTAGCAGCGCGCGGTAAGACCAGCGTCCGCTGGTTTTATGGGCTCAAGCTGCACTTCGTTACTAATTACAAGGGTGAAATCATGGCCCTGAAGATCGAGACGGATAACACCGCCAAGAGCGCCGTGCTGGCCGACATCACGCGCCGTCTGACCGGCAAGCTTTACGCGGATAATGGTTATCTCGGCCAGGAATTGTTCCCAACCCTGTGGCAGCGCGGTTTGCCTCTGATTACTGGCATCCGCCGGAACAGGAAAAACTGATCTCCTGCCCCTAGCCGATCAGATGATGCTGCGTAAACGCTTGCTCATCGAAACCGTTCTTGACACGCTTAAATCAGAAATGGGGCTTGAGTATTCACAACACAGGTCTCTGACCAACGCTCTGGTGCGCGTCCTATCTTGCCTGACCGCCTACGTCTTGCGGCCTGGAAAGCCAAACATCCCAATCATCAACAAACAGACCGTAGCTTATCCGTAGTTGGGGTTATTACATTCGGGGGACACCATTGCCGATATAGTGAAAATGCCGAGCAGTTTCATTCTTATGAGCAAAATTGTCATCCTAGCTCTGACAATCTCTTGTACTATGGTGGCCCAAGCTCAGGACGTGTGAACAGAGCCCCGGAAAGTGCCATCAGTCAATCAGCCCGTATGACGCTATGCCTTTTGTCAATGAAAACTCGTCGCTAAGAAACGAGATCTCGTTTCTCCTGCGAAATTTCGTCAGTGAGGAATAGAGGGAATGTGATCCAAACAGCATTTCTTGAATGTGGTGGTTCACGTGCCTTAGAAACGTAATTGAACAGATGATTCGTATTAGGGGCGTGTTGCCAAGACCCGATGGTACAAAACTTAATGTAATGAAAGCTTTCCACGATGTACTCCGACAAGACCATGCCAGCTCTACAAACAGCTGTGTATCGCCAATGGTTTTCGCAACGAAGCCAGTTAATTTTTTCCGAAGCTACCAGCTTCTCCCCGGCATCTGCTTATTACCTATTAAAGATATGAGAAACTGAGCTGTCACGGTGACCTTTCTGCCCTTAATGTTTCGACTATGGATATGACTGTGCAAGAGGCTCAGCCTCCTCAAACTGGCATCGGGCTTGCCGTTGTACGATTGGCGATTGGTGCAGAATTTGTGTGGGTCTTTTTTGAGAACTTAGGAAAGGGCCTATATAGGCCTGCAGGTTATGCGGGACTGATCAACTACTACATCAAGCAAGGTCACGCGCCAGCGGCCTGGAAAGCGGTCATGGCGTTTACAGCTAGCCATGCCGCGATGGCTGCGCCGCTTCAGGGATTGACTGAAATATCGCTGGGCGTCCTGCTAGTTCTGGGACTATTGACCCGGCCGGCGGCTACTGTAGCGTTTTTGTTTCTAACCAGCTTGTGGGTGTCGGAGTGGGGTACGGCGTGGATTTGGGAATTGTTGGCTCCTATGCTTGCTTCCCTGGGACTTGTAATAGGGCGCGCGGGCCGTACGGCAGGGGTCGATGCGCTCTTAGCCAAGCGGAATCCGCTCTCTCCTTTGTGGTGAGCTTTTGCCAACTTCTATGCGCGTTTCTGTAGTCATTCCCACTCGTAACGAAGCTCTGTCTCTCCGGCAGGTACTTGCCGATCTTCCTGCCAATCTCGTTACGGAAGTGATTGTGGTCGACAGCAACTCGATGGACGGCACCCCCGAAATCGCCGCACAGATGGGAGCGCGTGTGATCCATGAGCCGCAGCGCGGATATGGACGGGCTTGCCTTACGGGGCTAGCCCATGCTACTTTGCCGGATATTGTGGTTTTCCTAGACGGTGATTATAGTGATCGCCCGGCAGAACTGCCGTGCCTGCTTGCGCCGATTTTAGAAGGGCGCGCCGAGATTACTCTTGGTTCCCGATTAGCGGGTCCGCACGTGCGTGGAGCGCTGCCCTGGCACTCCGTGATTGGCAATCGCTTGGCAGCACGATTGATCAATTTGTTATTCAAGCAACATATTACGGATCTTGGCCCGTTCCGAGCGGTGCGCGCCGATATTCTGCAAAAGCTGGCGCTTGAAGAGACTACCTACGGTTGGGCAGTTGAAATAATCCTGAAAGGCGCGCTCCTGGGCTTCCGCATCGTGGAAGTGCCGGTAAGCTATTTCCCACGTATTGGACAATCCAAAATCAGCGGAACCATCAAGGGCACCCTGGGCGCAGCGTGGTTTATTCTGAGCCGCATCTTTGTTTACTATTTACGGAAACGGCAGTTTAATACCGCGACCGGGGTAGCGTCTGCCAGACTGACTCTATGATCGATTGCACGCTTGTTGTCATGGCGAAAGCGCCGCTGGTAGGAAAGGTCAAAACTCGTTTGGCTGCGTGCCTGCCGCCAATAGCGATCCCCAGATTATACCGCTGCTTTCTGGCCGACACACTGGCCCTAGCGCAATCACTCCCTGCTGTAGAAGTAGCGGTGATGAGTCCGGCCAGCGACGTGGATGAATTATTGCAGATCAGCGGCGGGTTGCCTGTCATTGCCCAAAGCGGTGAAGGCCTCAGTGCGGCGCTTACTTCCGTCTTTGCGCACTTCACGGCGTCTGGCTCCCGGCGCATCGTTGCCTTTAACAGCGACAGCCCGCATTTGCCGAAGTCAGCGTTGTTGACAGCCTTCGAGCTTCTCTCTCGATATGACATCGCTATCGGACCCACGCAGGATGGCGGCTATCACCTAGTTGGCGCGAAAGCATCACATCCCAGACTCTTCACCGCCAACACCATGGGAACGACGAACGCGCTCGATTCGCTGTTGTCACGTGCCCGAGCCTTGGGGCTTTCTGTCGGGTTTGCTGACACTATCTATGACATAGATTTGCCGGAGGATCTTTGCCACTTACAAGAAGACCTGCGGCTAACGCCTGAGCGCGCGCCGCTTACCGCTCAGTGGCTGGCGGACTGGACGCCACCCCTCTTACCCCAACACGCATTACGCGGTGAGCAGTAAGGCAAAGGTATCCTGATGACGGTCTCCGCACCGGTTCGGCTCCTCTTACTCGGCTTTGCTTTGTGCGGCACGCTGCTCGTCGGCGCCCGTTTGGGAGGTGTCCTAGGAGGTCCCACTTTCCTCATGACGATGACGACGGCAGCGATTCTCTATCTGCTTGCTGTTCGCGAGTTCCTTCACGCTCCGCACTACCCGTGTTATATCGTTCCCATTTGCCTTGTTTTGGCGGCCTTGTGGCGCGTTCCTTTCCTACTTTCGCCGCCGGGACCTCAGGATGATGTTCTTCGTTACTTGTGGGACGGACGGTTGCAAAGGCTCGGCTATAATCCTTACACCACCATCCCTTCCGATCCGGCGTTGGCCAAACTGCATACGGCTGAAACTCGCCAATTGAATAATCCGGACGTACCCAGTCCTTATCCGGCGGGCGCACAACTATTTTTTCGTTTGGTGACTGCCGTTCATGAATCGGCGTTCGCGTTCAAAGTCGCTTTCGTCGCGTGCGATCTGATGATCGTTTTAGTACTGTTGGCCGAGTTGCGCTCCGGCGGGCGGGAATATTGGGTGTTAGCTTATGCCTGGCATCCGCTACTCGTTCCTTGTGTCGCTTACAATGGGCACCTTGATATTGTTGGGGCGGGTTTGCTGCTCATCTCTGCCATAGCGTTGCAGCGTAACTGTTCCCGTGTTGCCGCTATCGCGTTCGGGCTGGCCGTTGCCGTGAAATTCCTGCCGGTTGTACTGATACCGCTCTACTGGCGTCGCATACGTCTCGAAGACGGCCTACTGGCGGCAGTGATTGTCATTTTGTTATACCTGCCCTTCGTGCAGCGGGGTCATGTGCCTATCGGGTCAATCAGCGCGGTTTTAGAGCGGTTCCGGTTTAATGATCCGGTTTTTGCCATTGTCGAAAGGATAGTGCGCCCTCGATGGGCAGCGGCTATTGCTATCGCGTCCGGCCTCTCGACCGCTCTTTGGCTGCGAAGGAAAGAGCCGCTGCCTTCGCCGGAAGCATGGGCTTGGCCGATGGCGGCATCCTTGGTCTGCGCGCCAGTCGTTTACCCGTGGTATCTGCTCTGGCTCGTGCCGTTTTTGCGTTCGGCGTCTGCGTGGCCGTTAATAATCTGGACTCTTAGCATTCTTTCGATCTTCTTTGTTTGGTACTGGCACACGCTCGGCCATGTGTGGAAAGTTCCCGGATGGCTCTTGCTACTGGAGTTTGGATTGGTGGCTGTCACAGCTCTAGGGCGCATGGGTTTTGAGAAGCTGAATCTGCGTGGGAGAGGTTACTTTGCGAAATAGGAATGGGGCTTTCCTTTATGCCTTTTTGTTAGCTGTCGCGTTCTCGTTCTTATCAGGTTGCGCTCAACCCAGTAGCGTAGCCAAGCTACGGATCAGCATGATTCCGACAACTGATCCCGGGAAAGTTCTGCGCGAAACGCAACCGCTGCTGGCCTATTGGGAACAACGGACGGGTCAAATACCGGAACTAACGATTCCCACCAACTATGCGGCAGTGGTCGAGGCGCTCGTCAATAATAAAGTCGATATTGCCTACCTGGGCGGGTTCACTTACGTGCAAGCTGCTGAGCGCGCAGGGGTGAAGCCGCTTGTCCAACGTTTTATTGACCGGCAATTTCATTCCGTTTTCATTACGCCAGGAGATTCAAAGATTCGTTCCCTGGCCGACCTGCACGGGACGTTTGTTTTCGGCGATGTTAACTCCACCTCGGGCCACTTGATGCCGCTCTACTACATGCAACAAGAAAAAGTTGACCCGGCAGTTATCAAGAATGCTGTTTTCAGTGGCGCTCATGACGCTACTGCGCTGGCTGTTGCCAATAAGCGGGCAGAAGCAGGCGCAATGGACGAACAGGTTTACAAAAAAGTGACGGCTAATGGGCAATTAAAGCCAGGTGCGGTGCGCGTCTTCTACACGACGCCGCCGTTTTTTGATTACGTTTGGGCGGCGAACAAAAATCTCGACCCTAAAGTGAGTGACCGTTTTGTATCGGCCATGCTGTCGCTCAAAGCGGAAGATTCAAACGGAAAAGCGCTGTTAGGATTGCTGAATGCCCAGGGATATGTTCGTGCAGACGATACCGATTATGCCAAACTGCGCGAAGCTGCGCGCAGCGCTAGATTGCTGCCCTAATGTATCGGCTTAAAACGGTGACGAAGCAGTTTGGGAATGGGCAAAACACGTCTGCCGCTTTGAAGAACGTCACTCTCGATATCCGCGACGGCGATCAAGTCGCGCTGTTGGGCCCATCCGGCTCCGGCAAAACGACTCTCTTCCGCTTGCTGAACGGCAGCATCTTTCCTTCTGCCGGGCAGTTGCTTTATCGGGAAACAAACATCGCCGCTATGAACAGTGTGCAGTTGCGGGCGATGCGGCGAAAGATAGGCAGTGTTTACCAGCAGCACTACTTGGTAGCTGAACTTTCCGTGCTGACGAATGTATTAAGCGGCGCTCTAGGGCGTTGGGGCATGGTAAGCACGCTGGTGAACCTGATCGCGCCGAGAGAGGCGGAGGCACATCGCGCCGAACAATGCCTGAACACCGTTGGCCTCCAGGGAAAAAGTAGCTTCCGGTGCGATCAGCTCTCCGGTGGTCAGCAGCAGCGGCTCGCGATTGCGCGCATGTTGATGCAAGAGCCTGAAGTGATCCTGGCGGACGAGCCGGTTGCCTCTCTCGATCCGGCCCTTTCCGAAGAGATCCTTGATTTGCTGGTCCGACTAGCCGAGGAGGGGCGGCGCACTTTGCTGATTTCGCTGCACCAGGTAGAACTGGCGCGGCGTTATGCGAAACGGATTGTGGCTCTTCGTGATGGGCAGATCGCCTTCGATGTGCCAGCATGCGAACTGAACGAATATTCGCTCGAACAGCTTTATCGTCATCGACGGGAACGGCAGGAGCGCTACGGATGACCCCAGCGGTAGCAGTACTGGCGAAACGGCGCTTCGAACGGCCCAACGCGCGGCGATGGCCCAGTGCCCTGGTCCTTCTGTTGTTGTGGGCGTCCTGGATATCCAAAGTAGATTTGCGGCTGCTTTTATCGGTGCAGCCATGGAACGCCCTGGCGGATTTCTTGTTGCGGCTGTTTCCGCCTGATCTTTCTCCGGCCTTTTTGTCGGTGGTCTGGCGCGCCACCTGGGCGACAGCGGCCACCGCTTTTGCCGCAACCACCGTAGCCTCACTCATTGCGCTGCCGCTGGGTGTTCTCGCCAGCAGCCGTTTATGGCGAACCGGAATGACGGCAGCGGGCGGAGCAGGCCGGGTTTCTTGGCTAATAAGCTATTGCAGTCTGTTTGTGTTGCACAGTATGTCGGTGGTCCGCTCTGTTCCCGATCTGGTCTGGGCCCTTCTGTTTGTAGCAGGCGTAGGGCTGGGGCCGCTGGCTGGCACGCTTGCTTTAGTTGTTTCCTATGCGGCGCTGCTCGGCCGCGTTTATGCCGACATCTTCGACGAGGTGGACAGCCGGCCACTAGAAGCATTACAGGCGCTGGGAGCCGCCAAGTTGCCGATCCTGTTATTCGGCATTCTTCCGCAGAGTACAGCTCTGCTCATCTCCTACACGCTTTATTCTTTTGAATGCGCTATCCGGTCAGCGGCTGTCCTCGGGTTTGTAGGCGCGGGCGGCTTAGGTTACGAGATCAGTTTATCGATGCGTCTTTTTGAGTTTCCGCAGGTCTTGACGCTGTTGACCTGCTTCGTCCTGCTTCTAGCCCTAGTTGATGTCGGGAGCCGTTATTTAAGATCGCACCTGAAGAGAAATTCCGGCGTTACAGCCGAGTCGTCTATAGGCGTCTTCAGGAGCCGGCGTCGCTGGAGTATCCTACTTGCTTTCGCCGCCATACTGTTTGTCTGCCTGCCACCGGCGGGCATCTCAGCGTCCAATCTCTGGCAAAATAACTCCGTCGCTAACCTGCTCCGCTTTGCGCATTCGTTCGCGACACCGGATTTATCTCTGTCCTTTCTGAGTGAGATCGGCATTCTGGCGCTCCAGACGGTTGGCATCTCCATTGTCGGGAACGCAGCGGGTACAGTTCTGGGATTCCTGCTTGCTATCCCCGCCACCCGTCCGCATTCCGCCCAGCATGAATCGCTGGACCGCTCCAGGAGGACGCGTCTGCAAAACGGAGTTCTGTTCTGGTCATCTCGCCTCTCTCTCAATTTGCTCCGGGCGGTCCCGGAGGTCGTTTGGGTGCTGATCTGCGTGATCGCCGTCGGATTCGGCCCATTTGCCGGCTGTATTGCGCTAGGCCTCCACACGGCGGGAGTGTTGGGCAAGCTGTTCGCCGAAACGATGGAAGAGCGGCCGAAGGAGCCGATCGAGGCGCTACTGGCATTGGGCGCGAACCGGCTCCAGTGCCTGTTCTGGGCGCTGGCTCCTATGGCGTGGCCGATGATGCGGCGCTATATCTTGCTTCGATGGGACACGAATCTAAGGGCCGCAACTATTCTCGGATTGGTGGGCGGCGGCGGGCTTGGTCAAGCGATTTATAACAGTGTGCAGCTGGGCGACTACAGCAAAGTCTCCACGCTAATCGCGGCAATCATTGCCCTGGTAATTGGCACGGATTGGTTGACTCGCTCCAGCGTGCAGTCAGAGATGTTAACGGAATGATTTGTGGAACAAAAAGGAAGGATACATGAAGGGGGAAACGGTTGCTGCCCAGCAGATGTTCTCGCTCGGGTTGGGTCTTACGAACGAGTGTAATCTCGCGTGTTCATTTTGTTATCGCGACCCGGCCCGTTTGGACAGACTCTCCTTGGAACAGGTGCAGAACATTCTGGCCGCCGTCCCTGTGCGTTCCGTCAATCTCGGGACCGGCGAGAACGGGATGCACCCAGACTTTCATCGCATGATCCGTTGGCTGAGCGAACAGCCGCTTCGGTTAACCATGACCTCCAACGGCCACAGCGTCGAGGTTCTTAGCGACGAAGAGCTGCACCTCTTTCACGACATCGAGTTCTCTCTCGATTACGATACGCGCGCTCGGCAGGATGAACAAAGGGGCGTGGGGAATTGGGACCTCATTCATCATCAGGCGCGGCGTTGCAGAGACGCCGGCGTACCAGTCACAGTAATTGCGGTGATGATGAAGTCGAACTACAAGAATCTGGCGAACGTGGCCCGGGTCGCCAAACGCTATGACGCGCCGTTGCGCATTAACGTGTATCAAGCGGTGAGAACCGACCTCTTCGCGCTCACTTACAACGAGTACTGGGACGCTTTCAAACTCCTGCTCGAACAAGTGGACCTAATCAGCACCGGCGAGCCGCTAGTGCGCGCGATGGCTGGATTGCCTCCGCGCCGGGGAGGGTGCGGCTGCGGCACCGTACGCGTGTCGCCGCGTGGAACTGTGCAGCCTTGTGTGTACTGGCCCGGACCCGGCGATCCCCTGAGCTTGCTGATTGAGCAAGGCCCCACGATACTCGAAACGAGACCGTTTCGAGATGCGCGCTTGCTTCCGCTTGCTTGCCAATCGTGCGAGTACGTTGAGCCCTGTCATGGAGGATGCGCCGGACGCAGAATGCTACATCACGAGCTGGCTCACCCGGATTTTTATTGCCCGATTGTTCGCGGAGAATCGAAACCACTGAATGTAACCATGGCTGCATACCGCGATCTGCCGAAGAGTGAGAGTGCATGCACAACCATTGTGATGGCTCGCGAAGCTCATGCATCCGACAAGGAAGGACAAAACGAATGATCGACAAACAAACAGGGAGGCTGACCGAACAGGTGAAAGCAGGTGGGTGCGCCAGCAAATTGAGTCCCGCCATTTTGGACCGCGTGCTTTCACAACTGCCAAAACAGACCAATAAAAACGTGCTGGTCGGTTTTGAAACCTCCGACGACGCTGGCATTTATAAATTGAGCGATACGCAAGCGCTCGTTCAGACCGTCGACTTTTTTACGCCGATGGTGGATGATCCGTATACGTTTGGGCAAATTGCAGCCACGAATGCGTTGAGCGACGTGTATGCCATGGGCGGCATTCCAATCAGTTCCCTGGCAATTCTTGCCTATCCGGAAGACGGCAATATGGATACGCTGGCCGCTATCATGGCTGGCGGGCTGTCGAAGATGATGGAGGCTGACTGCGCCGTGATCGGCGGCCACAGCGTCAAAGATCCTGAGATGAAGTTCGGCTACTCAGTGACCGGGTTAATTCACCCAGATCGTGTCTTAAAAAATCAAGGCGCCCAGGCAGGAGACGTGCTGTTCCTTACCAAATCTTTGGGAACGGGCGTGATCACAACGGCCCTGAAGCGCGGCATTGCCGAACAGGCATGGATTGATG
>JBCJKO011118419.1:0-16396 GCA_039877535.1 Touit batavicus
GTCTGGATGGTCTGGGTTCCACAAAAAGGCAATATAACCCCCAGTAGCGAGTGCCGTGCCGATAGCGGCAAACAAGCACTCCAGAAGCATCGACCAACCCATGAAAAATCCAACAGCCTTTCCGAAGGCGCGTCGGCCGTAGGTCATGGGACCGCCGGCAAACGGCATCGCCACAGACAACTCCGACAGACCCAAAACCCAGGTGAGATACAGTCCGCACACGATCAAGGAGGCGATCAGCATGCCGAGCGGTCCGGCGATTGGCAGTCCGAAGTTCCAACCGAAAAACATTCCTGCGATCACTGAACCAACGCCCAATCCCCAGATGTGGACCACGCCTAATGGTTTCCGTAATCGATGAGTACGAATGTATTCGATCTCCTCCGGCAGAATTAAAGCTGGATCGATCTGGGCTTCGCCGATGACTTCTTCGATGATGGACTTGAGTGTTTCAGGATCTTTGGCGGTTCTCTCCACAGACGCTCCCCTCGGGGCAACCAGTCAGTACCCGGCGTCTTGGACAGGTGATTCGCTTTCCGCGCAAATCCTTCGATACGAAGTAGGACGATCCTTCAAACCAGGAAGGAGCGAAAAGGGGCAATACCGATGGTACCGTTATACCGCTTCTTCAGTGATGGTCGAGCCAGAAAGTGACTTCGGAAGCGGTCCGGAGATGTCCGGCGAGGATGTCCAACAGCAAACGGCTACTCAGCACATTGCTGAATTCCCGTGGATAGAGCAGGGGAGTTCGTTGCTGTGGCAGCTTCAGGAAAAAAGGAACATAAGGATGCTGCCGCGCTCCGGTGACGGCGGTCATCTCCGCATTCCAGATGCGCTCGTGGATCCATAAACCGGGACGGTAAGGGTGATCCGAAGTCACGAGAACCGTCGTTCGATCCCAAGTTCCTGTCTTCTCCAGGGTGTTCCGGATCTGGCCTAAGACTTTGTCTGCTAACTCATAGTTATCCAGATAATCGGCATGACTGAGAGTAAACTCTTGTTTGTGCCCCTCCCAAATGCCGGGCGGATGTGGGGCCGGCACATGAACAAGAATAAAATGCAGTCGAGTATCTTGCAGCATCTGCAAGGCGTTTGTTACTACTACTTGCACCGCGTTGATGGTCTGGTAACGTCGTGCTAGGGCATCATCTGGGGCGACATCCGTGAGGTAAGGGGCCAGCAGTTTGGGAAAAGTTAAGCGCAGCGACCACCGCATTAAGAAAAGAGCGTTTCGGACAAAGGATTGTTGGTGCAGTAAATTCTCCGTGCCCACTAGGGGTGGTCCTAAACTAGCCCACGTACAGGCATTCAAGTCGGGACCCAATAGCCGACAATACGGCAGGTACCATCCCGTTAAGCCAGTATTAAAACCTGCTGCTCTCACTTGGCGAAACACATTCGGCTCCCGGGCGAAATCCTGCCAGGCTGACCCAGGCGCAGTTTGAAACGAGAGTCGGCTCGTGTCTTTTTGCGGATTGATGATCTTCTGGCCGAGCAGGAAAGACGGCATGGACCAAAGAGTTTCGGGACCTGGGGGAAGCACCTGCTCCCCAAACAAAGTTTCGGCGCGCAAACGATCAAACTCGGGCACGTGGATTCTGCTCGGACGCGCCTCAAACAGAAGATGCTCATCCAGTTCGTCAAACACCACCCAGAGGAGGCGGGGCGCTCCATCGGCGACCGGCAACCAGGAAGCACGGGCTTGTCCCCTTCCCGTCCCACGTAGATCGACCGTGGTATAGCTCCAGAACACTTGCAGAGCAAACACCGGGAGCAGGGGAGCAAGAATCAGAAAGAAACCATTCACGGCCCGCTTCGTTCGACGGGGGAAGCGGAGCAGGCTGCAGCAGAGGGCGCTCACCAGCGTCAACTTCAGCAACAAGATGAAGTGAGGCGACAACCGTTGGTACAGAGAATCATTACACCAACGGTTCAACTGATAGAAGGATAGGCCGAATAACAGAAAAAGAATCACGCTGCCCATTCCTTGCCCCCGGGGAGAGCCGCTCTTTCTCAGAAGAGTGGAGAAGAAAGCCAGAAGCGCTAAGCCGGCTATATCCGCCAGCAACGTCCAAAGCAGGGAAAGGGGCGGCGCCCCTGACTGGAAAAAGCGTAGATCAGGATTTTGCGCCAAGCTGAGAAGAGGTGCCCAGAGTGGCAGGAAACAAAGGTTGGCCACCGAAAGGCTCAACAAGACTAGGCGGCGGTCCCATCCGTGGAACCAGAAGCGTAGCTGTTGCTTCCATAAGCAGGACGATCGCAATCCTAAAACAAGTGAGTTCAACAAGGGGCTCGCTCATGGGTCCCGCCTCTTTCCAGAAGGTACAACCAACGCTGATTGCCTTGTATCGGCTGCTTGCCAATGATGGTGAACCATTCTTGGCAGGTGGACTCAAAGTATTCCTGGGTGAAGTAGGCATGCAGCGCATCACGGCCGCGCGCGATTTGATGAAACATCGGGTCGTCTTTCGCCACGTACTCCAGAACGACATAGCGGCTGCTGAGTTGCGCTACCATTCTGAAGATCTCGGGCAGCGGCACCCGTTCAGTCACTAACAGGTGATGCAACACCGCCAGCAGGAGAACCATCTCAAAAGAGTTCTGAGCCCGTTCGAGGAAAGAGGCACACTCTGCATTGCACCAGCCCAGGGCGGGACTAGGGCGGGCTAAGTTAACAACTAAGGGTAGAATATCTAAGTTCTTTTTCTGCGCACGCCGCCAAGTGTGCCCGGCCACCACCGCGTCCATATCAATCGCTACGACCTGCGCCCCGGCGGTCGCCGCCAGTTCACTGAAGTACCCCGTATTGCATCCCACATCCAAAACAGTTGGCGGACGCAGCTGTTCGATCCACGCGCGCACCCAGTGGGCTTTGCGGTCGAACTCCTGTTCCTGATAAGTAAAAGTGTCGGTATAAGGAGACCAAGGGGAGTGGCTTTCTTTGCGAGGAGCGGCGCGTTCGAGCAACTTTTGGAGGCGACGAAACTGCGCCTTCAAAATGTACTCTGCTTTCTCCGGCTGCATCAGTTTGGCACGGTGGTACAACCGCTCGTGATGGGAATTCGCGTAGTGATTCAACCAAGTCGGGGCAGACACGTTGGCGAAAAAAGGCGGGCGTAAACGCTGGCTCCAGGAGCATAGCTTGTAAAGGTGCTGGAGGTCTACTCCCTGTTCATGCGCCAACAACGTTTGATGGGTGCGCATCTCAAACTCGCGGTTCATCAACAACGGAAAGAGAAACATACGGACAAACTGCGCGTAAGGCAGCCATCGCGCATCGCCCGTCGTACGCGGTTCAAACGAGAGAACATCGACAAAGACAGGATGAGGTCCTTGAAACAGGATGTTGTAGGGCGTGGCGTCCTTCAGGCCGAAGCGTTCGTCCAGAAGAGAGCGCGCCAGTTCCAAAGTTAGTTGGCCCGCGGCGAAGAGCATCTCGGCCGGCCATTCGTAAGGATAGGACGGAAACCAGACGCGCTGATGCTCCAGCAAACAGCCTCCCTGGTCAAACTCGCGAACAATGTTCTGGACACGCGGATCTAAACCACCAGCCGAGACAGGGAAGGAAACCTCCATTGAGGGAATGAGTTTTCCAGCTTGCAGGAAGCGCTGTGCGGTTCTCGTCTGGAGGAAGCAGCGCAGAGTCTCCGTCGCTTGAGGAGAGACCTGACGAAAGATCTGCGAACCACAAGAAAAAACCGTGCCGCTCGGGTCGCGGAAGGAAGCGAGGACGGGGCTCATTCTTCGGCGGTGGTTTTCACGGGGGATTTTCGGCGCATTTTCAGGAAAAAGCGACGGCAATAAAAACCAGCTCCAATGAAAACGGCGGTCAGGGATTGCCAAATGAGGCTGCCCGCTCCCGGATCAATATAGGCGAATATCGGTGCGATGTGATAGGGCATGTAGTTATCAAGACGGAAATAGTAAATGGAGGATTACAGCTGAATGAACAAAAGATTACAAGTGAATCTAAATGGATTTTAGACATCTTTGTTTGTTGTTGAGGATAGGCCTCAAGGGGGTAGTATTCCTAGGACAGGCAGCAGGGGAGTCGGGATGGTGGGAGCGCTGTGCTTACCTTGGTTCTGGCACACTACCGGCGCCACTTCCTCATGGGTTGCGTCTGACCGAAAGCTGGGATGTTCTCCCTTCCCTAGTTGCTTGGTCAATGCCAATAGAGATAAGCCCAAGCCGCGAACAAAATCGTAGCGACACCGATGAAAGTGACTAGTCCATCGCGAGACGGTCTTCTCAGCGCTTTTCTCCCCGCTAGATAGGGTAGATGGGCGCTATGGTCAACATCGCTACTACGCCCCGAACGATCCACCAAACCCACTTTTCCACAAAAAGACCCACTTCCACCGTTAACAGGATTGTAATAATACGATGATGGCTGAGGAGGGCCGTTGGATGGAATTTCTGCGGTGACCGCCCAACGAGGGATTGACAAATTAAATAAATAATCAAGGAGGCGATACCATACTGAAGCGATGTCTGCCGGTTGTGTTGCGAAATCACAAAAGAATTGATCCGGCAGACTGAGGACCTGTGCCGATCACCTCACAAGACCCGTTCCACTGGCGCCACGATGAGGCTGACATCGTCTTGACCTGTGTGCCGTGGTAGCTGGATCTACCACTCAGTGATCGCCACGTTGCTAAACTTTTTCGGGAGCGCGGATTGACGATTCATCCGAGCTGCGTCCTTCGCTGGGTGCAGGTCTATATGCCGGCAGGGAATAAGCGTTGCCGTCCGCACCTGAAGTTAGTCAATAAGAGCTACTGTGTCGACGAGACATACAGCAAGGTCCAAGGCCCAGAGAAATGTCAGTATCGGGTGGTAGATTCCACCGGCCAGACCATTGATTTTCTGCTCATGGCCCAACGCGACGTCGCGGCTGCCCGGCGTTTCTCTCGGAAAGTATTTCGCTCATCTGCCCATCCCAGTCCCCGCGTCATCAACAGGGACAAAGATCCTGCTTGTCCGGCAGCAATCACAACTTTTAAAAAAGCAGGGCACCCTGCCGTGCCGCGTGCGACGGCGTCAATGTAAGTACTTAAATAACCTGATCGAGGGTAATTACCGCCTTTCGAAAAAGCGCACTGGATTAGCGAAAGGCTACGAAACGTTCCCGAGTGCGCAGCGCACCCTGGAGGGGATTGAAACGATGCACAGGATCCGCAAAGGACGGGTAAAGCGGATAGCGCA
Organism: Touit batavicus; assembly: GCA_039877535.1. Taxonomy (NCBI): domain Eukaryota; kingdom Metazoa; phylum Chordata; class Aves; order Psittaciformes; family Psittacidae; genus Touit; species Touit batavicus. The sequence continues at coordinate 5,209 of JBCJKO011118419.1, forward strand.
AAAAGATGTCGTGGCCGAAGCAAAGTTTGTCGCGAAGGGGTTCGGCCTCGCCGTCTAGTCTACCTGTCACTCTGCCCCCCCCCCCCAACTCGTCTCCACTTGTTGGTTGCTTAAACTTAGCGACAAAACTGCAAAGACCACGAATACCGTGTCTATACGTCAGAGACCCTGATCAATATCGCCGCCGTTCGTCTCCTGCTCAACTGGCTTGAATCGCAATGACTTTTCATACATCCTCGCAACATCGCACATGCGACCATAGCCTCATGTTTCGTCGCCTTGCGATCACGATTCTTGCTGCCTGTAGTCTTCTGGCCTTCGTAACAGCTAACAACGGACCCGTTCCTCTGCGTGCCTGGAACTCCATTACAGCCGGGACACTTTTAAAACACGTTCGCGTCCTTTCCTCCGACGACTTTGAAGGCCGAGCTCCCGCCACTCCCGGCGAGCAAAAGACCGTTGACTACCTGGTGAACGCTTGCCGTGCCATGAAGCTCGCCCCCGGCAACCCCGACGGCACCTATCTGCAGAAAGTGGAACTCTGGGGTATCACCCCCGGCACCACCAAACTCACGCTTACATCCGCCGGAGCCGACTTCCCGCTGCCTGAAGGCGAATGGCGCCTCTCGTCTCTGCAGCCGAAATCCGACGTCACCATTCCCGACTCACCCATCGTCTTTGCCGGATACGGGATAGTGGCCCCCGAATACAACTGGAACGACTACAAAGGTCTCGACATAAAAGGAAAAGCCGTCGTCATCCTTTCCGGCGATCCGCCCGTTGCCGACCCGCACGACCCTAACAAACTCGATCCTAAAATGTTCCTCGGCCCGGAACTCTCCTTCTACGGCAGGCCCAGCTCCAAAGCCGACTGGGCCCACCATCAAGGTGCTACCACCGTCATCACCATTACCGGCGGCCCCACCGGCCGCTTTCCCGTGCGTCCCCCCGGAGCAATGGGCGGACCGAACCATTACGTGACCCACGAAGTCATGATCGTGCGCGACACCTCCTCCACCGACCGCATCAACGCCACCCTTTCCCTGAACAACGAAATTGCCGTCAAACTCTTTGCCGCTTCCGGCCTGGACCTGAACGCTTTGCGGGAGTCCGCCGTGTCGCGTGACTTCAAGCCCGTACCTCTCAAAGCCAGCCTGTCCGCCACCATCCACAACGAAGTGCACAAAATCGACACCAACAATGTCATTGCCAAACGGGAAGGCAGCGACCCAACGCTGCGCAGTCAATACGTGATCTACTCAGGCCATTGGGACCACATGGGGCGGCAAGGCAACAACATCTATCACGGTGCCAGCGACAACGCTTCCGGCACGGCGGGCGTTCTCGAACTGGCGCACGCCTTTAGCGAACTGCCGAACCCTACCAAACGCACGGTCATCTTCCTTTGGCCCACCGCCGAGGAACGTGGCCTGCTCGGTGCCAAATACTACGTGCAGCACCCGCTCTATCCACTCGCCCAAACCGTCGCCAACATCAACCTCGACTACTTCAGCGACTGGGGCTGGGGCAAAACAAAGGACTTCAGCCTTCTCGGCATCGGCATGAGTACGCTCGATGATCTGACCAAACAGGCCGTCACCCGCCAGGGCCGCGTCGTAACGGGCGACACCGATCCGGTCGAAGGCTTCTTCTGGCGCTCGGACCACGTCGAGTTCGGCATGGGCGGCGTGCCCTTTCTCGCCATGAGTACCGGCATCGACTTCGTCGGTAAACCGGCAGGCTGGGGCGACACCAAACGCCAAGAATACATTCGTACCAACTATCACAAGCCAACCGATCAGATCAAGTCCGATTGGGACCTGAGCGGATCGGTGGAAGACTTGCAGGTGCTGCTCGAAGTCGACTACGATGTGGCGCAATCCCCCGATCGCCCCCACTGGACCCACCGTCCGCCCTATATGCACAACTCCTACGCCGGAAAATGATATAGTCGATGATCACTTCATACGCGCAGTCCACACGATCCTGTTTGTTCTTGCCGCTGTGGAAGTGATCTTCGTGGTTCTCGTTGCCCGATCCGCCCCGGTTCCATTGCGAAGTTTGGCTCTGGTGATTTGGTAGGGTAAAAACTCGTGCCGATCACGCCTAACTATCCGTTCATCAAGGGTCGCCAGTATCTCGGCGACGTGATCGTCACCGCCGTGCGTTGGTACTTGCGGTACCCACTTGCTCATGAGCATGTGGCGGAACTGCTCGCGGGACGTGGATTGACCGTGGATGCGAGTTGCGAGTTTCGCTAAGTGCAATGTTACTCGCCGGAACTCGACAAACGGTGCCGTCCTTATTGGAAACACGACGAATCACAGCTACCGCGCCGGATGAGACTGATCTTAAAGTCAAAGAGCAAACCAAGGATCTGTATCGGGCGGTGGATTCAACGGGTCAGACCATCGATTTTCTTTTGACTGCCCAGCGGGATGCTGCAGCAGCCCAGCGCTTTTTCCGCCAAGCTTTCGCAGCTCCTAACAATCCAGTTCTCCGCGTCATCAACGTAGATCAGAACGCGGCTTATCCCCTTGCTATAAAGGAATTAAAAGCGGAAGGAACGCTGCCCCGGTGCTGCTGACTTCGTCCATGCCGTTACTTGAACAACATCGTCGAACAGAGTTACCGTTTCATGAAACGAAGAATGCGGCTCGCCATGGGTTACGGCTCATTGGTAACAGTTTGGCGCACCCTACCAGGAATCGAAGCAGTCAACAAGATGAACAAAGGACGAGCGAAGTGGATAGCGAAGGAGGACGTCATCGGTCAGGTGAGGTTCTTTGCCGAGCTGTTTCCCCCTGCTATCTAGGTTGAGCCGCCCTGAGCACCTTCTTGCCTTGCCGGAAATTTTCGCAACACGACCACTTCGCCCGCTTGCGAATAGCGCGTCTTGCTGGCCTATCGATTGCCCCCCGCGACATCTAGCTTGGAACCGTTCACCCAGCGGGAGTCGTCCGATGCCAGAAAGACCGCTACATCGGCCACGTCATCTGTCCTGCCCACGCGGCCTAGCGGCGTCGTTGCGATGACCATCTTCTCAAATTCCGAGTTCTCACCGGTAAAGCCAGCAGCATCCGTCCCTTCGGTCACGATCAGGCCCGGATTGATCGCATTCACGCGGATCTTCTTCACACCCAGTTCCTTCGACAGCACACCCGTGATGGTGTCCACGGCACCTTTGGTGGCAGAGTAGATGACCGAACCCGGGAACGTGCCTTTGGCCACCACCGAGCTGATGTTGATGATGCTGCCGCCCTCTTCGCCAAACAACGGCAGCGCTGTCTTGATCGTAAACAGCAGACCTTTCACGTTCGTGTTGAACTGGCGGTCGTACTCCGCCTCTTCCAGACTCTCGATCGGTGTCTGGCCAAAGACGCCCGCGTTGTTCACCAAGACGTCAATCTTGCCAAACTGCTTTTTTACTTCGGCAAACAGCGAATCGATCTCGTTGACCTTCGCGACACTGGCACCCACCACTGTGGCCTTGCCGCCCGCAGACTCGATCTCCTTCGCAATGCGCTCGGCCCCCGCTTTGTCGGACGCGTAGTTCACCACCACGCTGGCACCTTCCTGGGCCAGCGCCTTGGCAATGCCTGCGCCGATACCCTTGGAAGCTCCCGTCACCACCGCCACCTTGCCCGTCAGTTTCGCCATCTCTCTTCTCCTCTTTGCTCAATCGTTCGATAACAGTCAAACAGATGAGGCAGTCAGCGGATAGTTGCAGAAAGTTCGATGCCGGTCTAAATATTCGCGAGATGCTGCAAGTATTGCTGCCATAAGTCACGCTGGAAAGTCATGCGCATGGTGCGGCCCTCGCGTTCCAATACAATCAAACCGGCCGCTTCGAGCTCCTTGAGATGGTGCGAAATGGTGGCCGGGCTGATCGGGTGCTGCGCTCGCACGGTGCAACAGGGAGTGAACGAATGCGCCGCAATGCTCCGTAGAATCCCGAAGCGGCGTGGATCGGCCACCGCCCGCGAGATGGCGTCTCTCTGCTCTGTGCTCAGACCTCGTCTAAATTTAGGCACCTGACTCGATGATACCGGGACTTAAGTATTACCAGGAGTAGAGCAGCTGTTTTCGGAACGGTTGTGTCGCCTCTAGGAACTGACTTCCTTCAGCAAGCAAGGACGTGACGCCAAACGGATGGCAGAGGGGAACCAAAGCGAGCGGGCACACAATATTGCCCTTTGACGATGTTCTTCACCTGTTCCATGCCGAGCAAGACACGTCGAGCGTTATAAAAGGACTTAAAACCTAGCCTCGGCTGGAGACGAAATTTAAGTTGACGGTGATCATCCTCCACGACATGATTTAAATAAGGACTGCTCCGAATCTTCACTGGGTTCTGCCAATGTCACTTTCCGCTAACCTATAGAATTTAACAATTTAGAAGTGATTGACTCTTAACGTCTACTTCCCGTTCTCACTCCATCCTGATTGACTGCTGATGAGTAGAATTTTTCTTGCATCGGTCGAAAATGAGGCAACCCTTTATCTCGATCTATGGGTTCATTCGCACTTTCTGTGCAGCTTAATACAGCTAAATTTATTGTTTCCGACAACTTAGGGTTGATTTCGGCACCCGGATCTTATGGGCTGTCAGTTGTTAAAACTAATTATCGGTGCACCGAAACGGCGAAAGAACCCCTTTTAGTACAGCGTGACAGCTGGTGTCGCGCTGCACTCAATTCGAGGATTCCGAGTGCTGTAGCGATTTTCCTGCACTGAAATCGAGGATGAAGATAGCATCCTTGCACTCCAATCGAGGACAGGACGTCAGCCGCAAAAAGGGCGATCTCCCCATCCCTTTTCGAAGCGGCTTCCCAGGGTCGCCACTTTTGCCGGCAAATCGCAAACGAACTTCGCTCCACGCTTCGTCCGTCATACTAGTGCACCAATCCTCGCTTTCAGTGCCATATCTTTGTCGTGAAATCACGAATACACGTTGAAAACATGGAGTCGGTGATCCTTGCTTTCAGTGCAGTGCGACAGAGAGGGAGCGATCCGGCACAATGAATTTTCACGTGTGACACTGTTTTTGAAGTTAGCTCATGATAATGCTGTTTCTCGATAGTGATTTGCTGTTTCTTTACTTACCTGTATCTGTATACTGATCCTGAGCCAAAATCTATGCCTGCTGCCGAAACCGCGCCCTTACCGCTCATTGAAAGCCGCATTTTGTTGGTTCGGGGTCAGAAAGTGTTGCTCGACGCCGACCTCGCCACTTTATATCAAGTGGAAACTAAGGCGCTCAATCGGGCCGTAAAGCGGAATGCCGATCGGTTTCCCGAGGACTTTATGTTTCAGCTCACGGCGGCCGAGGCGGTGGAGGTTTTGAGGTACCAATCTGGCACCTCAAACGAACCCGGTCGTGGGGGGGCGGAGGTATCGCCCTTACGTCTTCACCGAGCAGGGGATCGCCATGCTTTCAGGCGTGCTGACCAGCCCACGGGCCGTGCAGGTCAATATTGTCATTATGCGAACTTTTGTGCGATTACGGCAATTGTTGGCGACCCACGAGGAACTGGCTCATCAGTTGGAAGAACTCCGCTGGCGGCAGGAGGAGCAGGAAGGGCGCGTACAGTATGTGTTCGAGGCCATTCAACAGCTGATCGAAGCGCCTACGGAGATCCCGCCCAAGCGCCGCATCGGCCTGCCCACTTCGCAAACGACGGGGGACAGCGCCGAATGAGCGAGGAAGCGAGTTCAGCAACCCTGATCCGTGGGCCGGATCTATCAGCAGCCGAAAAACGGGAGCGGCTCATTCAATTAGTCGTCAAGAGCGTCTCCAGCCCCCACTCCCGGCGGGCTGTGTTGCGAAATTTTGAATAAGGACAGAGAAGTTGCTGCTTAGTCTTGCTTAGGCAGCTACGGTGAACAACTTTGTGAAGAGTTTGATCTGGCCGATCACGTCATTCTTTACCAGCCATCGAACTCGCCCTTTGTTAATCATGTGCATCGCTTCGATACCTTGCAGTGTCCTCCAGGCGGTTCGGAACGAACCATAGCCCAGGGCCAGCCGAGTTCTTCGTTTGACAAAACGGTGGTCCTGCTCTACTTGATTATTTAAGTAGCGGCATTGTCGTACTCGTGTTCGCTTCGGCAGAACGCCTTCCGCTTTCAACTCTCGAACAGCAACCGGATAAGCAGCATTCTTGTCGACGTTGATCACTCGCGGTAGAGGATTACTGGCTGTTTGAAATATCTGCCGAAAGAAGCGTTTGGCAGCTAGGGCATCCCGTTTCGCCGTGAGCAAAAAGTCAATCGTCTGCCCGGTGGAGTCCACCGCCCGATACAGATACTTCATCTGGCCCTTTACCTTTATATATGTTTCATCCACGCGGTAGCTCTGATTGGTGGGGCGGAGATAAGGTCGACAGCGCTTGTTGACTTCCGGCGCATAGACTTGCACCCAGCGGAACACACAGCTAGAGTGAATTCTTAAGCCACTTTCCCGGATCAGCTTTGCTACGTGACGATAACTGAGCGGCAAATCGAGATACCAACGGACACAAGTCAGAATAATATCGGCTTCATAGTGACGCCAGTGAAAAGGATCTTCCGCTGTAATCGGCATGGGATTTCAGTGTACTCAGTCGGTCGAAATCAAATTTCGCAACGCAACCTTTCGCAGACACTGTCTGCGAAATCGGGTCGTGTTCCCCAGTTCCCATTGCCGTGGTCGCACTATCTCCGGTTGCTCACCGTTTCCGATCCGGCGGCCCGCCGTTTTTACGAACGAGAAGCGCTCCAGGGCGGCTGGTCGGTGCGCCAGCTCGACCGGCAAATTGCCACTTTGGCTTACCAGAGAACCCGCGGGGCGAGAGCCCTCGCTGATTCAGTGGAGGTGCTCGACCCGAATGCGCACGTGCGCGATCCGTTGGTGCTGGAGTTTCTGAATCTCAAGGAAGAGTACTCGGAAACCGAGCTGGAAGAGGCTCTCCTCCGCCATCTCGAACACTTTCTCTTGGAACTAGGCAATGACTTTACCTTTGTCGCCCGGCAGAAACGGTTGCGTGTAGGCAACGCCTGGTATCGGGTGGATCTAGTCTTTTTTCATCGTCTGCTGCGCTGCCTGGTGATCATTGATCTCAAAATTGGGGCCTTTACCCACGCTGGTGCCGGCCAAATGAATCTGTACCTGAACTATGCCCGGGAGCACTGGACCCATCCGCAGGAGAACCCGCCCGTGGGTCTGATTCTGTGTTCGGAAAAGGATGCAGCGGTCGCTCATTATGCGCTTGATAACTTGCCGAATCAGGTGTTAGCACGCGAGTATCAACTGGCTCTGCCGAAAGAAGTTGAATTAGTGGCCCAACTCAGTCAAACCCGGCGTACTCTTTTACAAAGTGAGGAAAGCGATCCGGTTGATTTCACTCGCTGACTCCCCCACGGGTACGGTGGAAGAGCCAATGAAATCTCTGGTTTGTCATCGGAATTTTGTTCTTCTCCATTCGGATGTATTTCTCATCCCGGTTCGCTAACGCAGCGGAGCTGTTAGAGAAGGCAGCGGTTTTTAGGGTAATCTTTGAGGATTCCTTTCGTCTACGATGTACCGCATACCTTTCCGATCGGGCAGGATGCTAAAACGAACGAGCGGTGCGACGGCTTACCGATAAAATCGGCAGCATTGTGGCCGCTATCACTACTGCAACGGCAGATCCCGTGCGCCTCCTGCCAGTGCTCAGTCCATGACTGACTTAGCAGCAACCACACTCAGCTGGTGTGCTTTGCGAAACTACCAATAACAAATCCATGAAACGAACTCGCGTTCGCCACGTTACCCTGGCCGATGTCGCGCAACGGGCTGGCGTTGGGAAAACAACAGTTTCGCGCGTGATCAATGGGGCTGGCAAAGTCAGCCCTGCCACCTTACACCGCATCAATACAGTGATTCGCGAACTGAGCTACCAACCCAATCAAGCGGCTCGCAGTTTGAAAGGGGAGGGCACCAAAACAATCGGTCTGGTTCTTCCGAGCATCGCCGATCCCTTCTTTGCGGGGTGTGCCGAAGCCGCCCAGGAGATTGCTCAATCGTATGGCTATCTCCTGGTGGTCGCTGCTACCAACTACGATGGCCAGACTGAAATCAACCAACTCGAAAGTTTGATTCGACACCGGGTAGAAGCGATTCTGTTCGCACCAGCGAAGAGCCGCAGTCGGGCTCTCGCCTCCTTGATCAAAAGCTTGCAGATTCCGATCGTGACCCTGAATCATCCGCTAGTGGGATCATCCGTGTCTAGCGTCTTGTGTCGTAATCGCGCCAGTGCCCAAGCGGCCACAAACCACCTGCTTGGTCATGGTCGGCAGCGTATTCTCTGCTTAGGAGGCGATTCCCATCTTTACACGATCCGAGAACGTCAAAAGGGATATGCGGACGCGATGCGGGCGGCCAGACTGGAAACCATCATCGAAGGGGAGATCAATACCTATGAACAAGTGGAAGCGCTCCTTCAGGCTCGCTGTTTCCCGACGAATCAAATAGATGCCATTTTTGCCGTACGAAATAGCATTACCATCTTTGCCTTCCAAGCGATGCAACGTCTCCATCTAAAAATTCCGGATCAGATTGCCCTTCTCGGCTTTGATGATTTCCCCTTAGCTGGCACGCTCCGACCGACAGTCACCGTCATTAAACAGCCGATCCAAGAGATGGGAAGCTATGCCGCACAACTCCTCTTCCAGCATCTTAAAGAGACCAAAGGTTCCCAGCGGCGGGCTGATACGGCTCGCTTTGAGACCACACTGGTACTACGAAATTCCTGTGGTTGTTTCTAGAAGAGCATTCTTTTGTTTACTGCTTCCGCTATCTCCAGGTATATGATCGATAACGGGATGGAACCGGTTTCAGTAAGCAATGATTTTGTTCGCTTCCGTTCGCACGAAAGTTCTTAATCTATGCTTCCGTTTTCACCAAGGTGTCTCTTACTGTGGGTGATGATCGCGATCACCCCGTGGCTCTCTCCCTCCGTAACCGCTCAGGAATCAGAGGCCGCTCATTGGGCCACTTTGTTTGCTAATCATTATTCTTTTTCACCCGATATTGTGTATGGTCTAGCAAACAACGTTTCCCTCAAGTTAGACGTGTGGGAGCGTCAGGACAACCAAACACCTCTTCCCACTGTCATCTACATTCATGGCGGTGGCTGGGTCTTTGGAGCCAAAGCCGGTGCAGACACTCTCTTGCTGCCCTATCTCCAGAAAGGGTGGAATGCGGTGAACGTGGAGTATCGCATGGCTGGCCAATCCTTGGCTCCTGCTGCTGTGCAGGATGTTCGCTGTGCCTTACGCTGGGTGTTTCGGAATGCCCGAAAATACCATTTTGATACCGACAAGCTCGTGGTGACCGGCCACTCTGCCGGCGGTCATCTGGCCCTCGTCACAGGTTTACTGACAGCCGAAGATGGCTTCGATGACAACTGCCCGGCCGATCCGGCCATGGGTGACGCCGCGCTGCATGTGGCTGCCATTGTGAACTGGTACGGGATCACCGATGTGGTTGATCTCCTCAGCGGAGTCAATCGCAAGACTTATGCTGTCGCCTGGCTCGGCGGTCAGCCTGGCAGTGTTGATTTGGCCAAACGCCTTTCGCCGCTGAGCTACATTCATCCTCATCTTCCACCCATCATCACCATACATGGCAATCATGATCCAACGGTTCCCTACAGCCAGGCGCAACGTCTTCAGCAAAGCCTGCAAAGGGCAGGAGTCCCGAATCAACTCTTCACGATCGAGGGTGGCCTACACGGAAGCTTCAATGATGCTCAAACGGAAGAGGCTTATCAGCAAATCTGGTCTTTTCTGAAAAGAAATGTTCCTGGTCTCTTGTGAGTGGCACCAAACCGCTGACTATCCTGACAACGCTGAGCATGATGGTTCTGTCTTGTCTACCCATTGCCGCGGCCATTGAACTGTTTCCTGATCACGAAGGCTGGTTAGGGGCCGATGCGGCTTATTCGATTCCCCTCAATCCCACCACGACTGTTTGGTTGTTTGGAGACACTTTTGTCGGCCAGCAGCGTCGTGTCCAAGGCATGATCCATAACTCGATTGCCATTCGTACGTGTCAGCAGAGTTGCCATACCACTTATTGGTGGTCGGGAAAAGGTACAGCTTCCCCGGATTCCTTCTTTAAAACGCCTGATAGCAACTATCTTTGGCCGCTAGACGGATTCGTCAGCCAAGGAAAGCTATACGTTTTCCTGGAACAGATGCGCGCGACGCCGGAAGGCGGCGCTTTTGGGTTTGATTACCAATCGATCTGGCTGGCGGTGACTTCCGATTGGGGCATTTCTCCCGATCATTGGTCGATGACCTACCATCTGCTTTCTGAGGGTAATCGGATCGTGCCCGGTGTTGCTGTGAGTGTCCTGCGGGCAGGTCTCCGGCCTTACCTGTATGTGTTTACCTTATTCCGTCGGCCCATGCACCCTTTTTTGGGGCTTCTGCGTTGTCCGCTGTCGGATCTGACGAGTCCCTTCGCTCCTGGTCATTGGCAATATCTCACCACGAACTTAAAGTGGAAGAGCTGGGTTCCCTCTATCTTTCCCCTTAACGCCTCTGCATTGGTCTCAGGCAATATCACGGAAATGAGTGTCAAGTACCATCCGAAAACAAAGACCTGGTTGGCTGTGTACCCGACACCGGGCCTGTTTTCTCGGACGGCTTCCTACAGCCAGACTTCCCATTTATGGGGACCTTGGACGAAGCCCAAGCCCTTGCTAACTTATCCAGAAATGCAGCCGGGCAACCTTCATTACACGCCTCACGTTTTCTGTTATGCAGCGAAGGAACATCCGGAGTTAGAATCTCAGCCGATGTTAGCGATCACTTATGCTTGTAACTCGACGCAGGAGTCGGAGATCTTTCACGACCAGCAGCTGTATCGACCGGAACTGATCATCCGCTCTTTGCCGGACAGCCTTCGATCTGCCCACTATCACTTTCCCATTTAGTAAGTAAAGCTGCTTGACAAGTTAACAAAACTGTATTCTGATTGAACAGTGGAACCGGTACCACTGGTTCATTAGAAAGCGTTACTCCTCTGTGTGGAGTAACTCCAAGGAGGCGCCCTGATGCGCAAACTGTGTCAGTTGTTTGTATTCGCCGCTACGGCCCTGCTCTGTTGGGGGCAAACCGATACGGGCACCATTCTTGGTGCCGTCAGCGATGCCAGCGG
>JBCJKO011128363.1:0-16244 GCA_039877535.1 Touit batavicus
TTAGTACAAGCATGAGAGTACTATAAGAATGTAAGGAGCAAACGTGATGAGAGTAAATTATCCAGAGGCTATTTTGGCTAACCACGAACACGATTATCGTGCAGCTTACGAGTATCTATCAAAGGCTTATCTAGCACTAGAGCGTCAGCATGTTCAGGAGGGCGCGAGCCGCTTTATAGAAGTTTCTCGCTTTGAACCAGATAGTCAAATTTGTCTTCGCAAAATCACGGAAGATCAAATTAGTCGGGCAGTCGATATGGCTGACTGTGAAGATCCTGGTGTAATGCGCAACTGGCTCTATGTTGACGATCAAGGATCACTTCAGCCCGTCACGATAGGGCGTCAAGAAAAGATAAACACTGATGAAGAAAATCCGTTTCATTACGCTTCCAGTGCAATTATGGCAGGCGGAAAGTGTGTCGGAGATGTGATTTTTACTGACCACTAATCGCCTCACTGTTCTTGATAAAGCTAGGCATGAAATACCGTAACGACTGGGATCTCACCACGATTCCAGTCGATAAGCTTAAGCAAGAGTGGGCCAGACGCAATGGTACAAAAAGTGGCCCCTCTCGTATCAAAGATGATCCAGCTACGGAGGTTGCCCGTAAGCAACAAAGAGAATATCGAAGAAAACGCCGTGCAGAAGGAAAAGATAAGGGCAAATGACTACTGACATTGAACAGCAAACTGTCACAATAGCTTTTCCCCGCGAACGTAGACGGTTAATAGCTCATGCTCGCATCATCAGCCATAAGTTGAAGCTCGCAGGCTTTGTGATTACCTCTGGTTATAAGCGGGAAGGAATACGTGTAAAGCATGGTTTGAACAGTGTAGATGTCGTTGCTTCGTTTGACTCAGAAACAAGAGCAATGCGCTTTTCAAAGGAGATTGCTGATGTTCTAAAAGAAGCTGGTTACGTTGTCGAACAAAGCGGGATTCTCGTTATTGTGACGGGGAAAGTTAATCAGGATCTTTAACGTTTCAACTAAGCAACAAGAAGCACAAAACTGATATGAATTTAGAGATAACTGTTTTACAGATGGCAAAGAATGAAGGAGCACTCAACCCTCGTATTGAGGAAGTCAGTGAAGAAGGATATATCACGGTGTTCGATGAGAGTTCTGGAAATATTTGGGAAGTTGTTCTAGACCTAGTTGGTTGCGCAAATGAATAATTATGGAACAAGATGAGAAGCAGTTTGTATCAGTGAAGCCTGTCACTATTTTTCAGATTAAAGGCCACTCGCAAGCGATTGATTCCAGTACGGCAGAGTGGCTTTGGCGTCAAGCCAGTATTGAAGATGGTTGGCCTGATCTGCTGAAGCGGCACCAAGACGAGCTTTTCTTTGACTTTGAGCGTGGTTGCTTAACGCGGAAAGCTTGGGGTGTGGCTGTGTATTTCAATGATGTACAAACGGAATGGTATGGAAGATATTACACAGAAGCGGAAGCACGGCAATTGGTCACTAATTTAAGCAACTGGCCACCCAATCATTTGTTTGAAGCTTATTTCAGCGCAGAACGGAGAGAAGATTGATGGCTAAAATTATTCAGTACGGAACGATAGCCGCTTATGACACACCACAACTGGCTGATGCAGTAGACCGTGGAATCAAACAAGGATGGCAACCTTTCGGTTCTCCTGTTTACTGCCCTAATTTACAGTCTCCTGAGGGCAAATCCATTCTCTGGCTACAAGCTATGGTTCGTTACGAAGAAAAGAAGGAAGCCTAATGCCTAAAGTAAAAAATGCATACGATGAAGCCCTCGTCAATCAACTCGTGGCTCAGCTCCAACCCGTCGCTGCTCTGTTTCAAACGGAATATTGTTGTTGGGTTCATGGCGATGACGAAGGAATCGATTACTGTCGATCCTGTGCAGAAAAACAAGTAGCGAAACTACTGCAAGAAAACCCTGAATCTGAGGTTTGTGTCGATGGTGGTTGGGGATCAGAAGAGGCAGAAACGTGTCTCACCTGTCACGAATGTGGCCAACCCTTAGAGTATTCCTTGCTGAAGTACGGGGTGCTTTATGAATACGATCACTTTAAACATAAACGCAAGTTTGATTTCAGCCAGCCGTATCTCGCTTACGAAATTGCTGCTCTTTTAGACGGTTTGCCAAACGTTGAGAGTGATGAAATGCCATCTGGCATGAATGCTTTTATCGCAAGAATTACAAAAAGCGTCAATCAGCAGTTCGGATGTAATCTACATGCCAGACATTGATGATCTCATTGGAGAAGAACTCAATGAACGAGTCGCTTTAGAAGTGATGGAGTAGAGTATGGAAAAAACAACACAGAGTTTTACGTTTCACGAAAAGAGTATCGTGGATGGTAATCCATGGGAAACTAGCGGCTCCGTCAACCAAGGGAACTACCGCATTGAGATGCAAGTCAAGCATCCCGGCTTTATCCGCTTTGTGGATGAAATGGCGCAGTTTTTTATCGACAATAAAGGGGATAACTATGTCACGTTTGACTGTTTTCATCCGCAACTGGGCGTTCTGCAAATGACGATTCAGCGTATGGAAGGAAAGATGACCCCTGCCCTCAAACTAGCTGAGTTACATCAGGAAGTAGCACGACTTAAAAAGCGAATCGCAGAATTGGAACAAAGTAGCGAAAACTCATGACCCGCCGTACTGCTTTATTGACTTCCCTACTGGCTCCAGCCCTTCGTTCCGAAGAACCCTCGCATTGGACCAACGGCTTCTTAAATGGACGGAGTTGGCGTACGATGTCTCTCAACGAGCGCGGCTCTTATGTGATGGCTGTGACCGACGCGGCGAACCGAATCGCGGAAGGATTTTCGTTGCTGTCTATCATCCCTTCTGACAAGAAAGAGTCATGGCTGTTCTGGATGAATCAAACGTATTCTGCCGCCGGTTTTAGCTACTCAGACGTAGCCGATAAAATCACCTTGCTCTACCAAGATCCCGCCAATCTCAATCTAGCCATCATTGATGTTTGTACGGTTGCCTTTCATCAACTCAATGGCTGGACCCAACAACGAGCTGAAGAAGCGTTAGAGTCCATGCGGAAATCAGCGCGGGAGAAACAGTAAATATGCCAAGACTTTTTAGAAAACAAGAGAGTTCGAAATGACCGATCCACGGCAAGAACTCATAGATGCTTGGAGCGACTATAAACACGAGGTCCATCGACAATTCCATGAACGTGATCGGCTCTTAATCGCAGCTTATCAGGCACTTCGCAGCTATCAGTACGGCAATGCCAGCCCGGAACTCGCTCAAGAGATTGCCGATCAGATGGCGATGCGTTACCCCGAACTGACGAAGACTTTATAACACCCTATTACAATCTATAACCGCTTTCCTGGATGCATTCTTTGATGACAGGCATAACACAAAGCCGCTAACTCTTTGGAGTATCCTTTTTGCTCCATCTTGTGTTTGCTGCCTTTCGGGCGATCTTTTCCTGTTCTTCTGCCGTCAGTTTTTGCGCTCGAACTCTCCCACCTTTTTGTGCAATCTGGCTTCGTTCTTCTGCATTTACCTTTTGATTGCGCCGTTGATTTAAAGCCCGCATGATCTCCAGATAGATTTCTCGTTTCTCTGGATCAGTCTGAATCTTTACTAACGCATCTTCTGCATTTAGTTCTAATTTTCGACGGATCTGCCATTGTTGCTCATACAGTCGGACCCCTGCTTCTAAAATGGCTTCGGTCGTCTGTCCTGTTTCGGCTGATACCTTGGTAATCTTCCGGCGTACGCGCAACGGTAATGCTTCCAGTAGTTCTTCAATCTTTCGCTTCAACTAACTCTCACTAGCTAAAGAATTTACGCACCCTTGCAGCAAACAATATCAAATTTCTTTCTTCTTTTCTCTTTTTTATGCTTGCTCACGGTGAGAAGTTCTGTTAAAGTGATCCACAGAAAGACAAAATTCTGCGCACAATCCCCGCTTTATGAGAATTGATCTACACCCTAAAATTGAAAAACTCGCGGAAGCTCTCGCTGATTTTCACTGCTTCCGTAATGTCGATTCGTATCTCGAAGATTTGATCCGGCAAGCTGCGGAAAAATCGGATTTTCGCAACCGCCCTCTTCCTGAACCTGTCACCAACGCTTCCCCTGAAGCCACAAAAGAGACAACCAAGCCGAACAAAAAAGGTCGGGTCAATGGCCATGCTCTTCCCGCCCCGGACTCTCTTTCGCAGGAGGCAGAAGCGTAATTATGGGCTGGATTTTAGTGCAATTGTGCCACTTGGTCAGCGTGGTTTTACGGGATTTATCGACAGGAACCAACCAACCACCCCTCCCTGTTCGTCGCCGTTATGACTGGGAACGGTAAAGAGCAAATTGTCAAAGGGAATGGAGGTAACAAGATCGGATGAATACATCACACCAATTGAGTCTTTGTAAGGTGGTCAAAAGTAAGACGGTTTTTCATGAACACGCTGTATTCATTGGCGAACACAAAGTTTTATGATTGCTTCTGCGCAAAAAGCCGAAAAACTGTTGCCTGTTTTTGAATTGGCCATGAACGCAATCGGGCCGCTCTTGTTGATGGATGATTGCGAAGACGTAGCCAGGATTGCCGATGGTTCTCTTTGGCTAAAAAGAACAGGTCGAGACTTTGAGCGAGTGGGGCAACAAACCAATGAGGCGGCGTATAACCTCATCATCACCGCTGCGGCTTTACAGGGAGCGAATGTGAACCATGATCGTCCTGTCCTCGAAACGACGTTACCGGATGGGAATCGATTTGAAGCCGTCTTGCCTCCCTTGTCAACTAGTCCTTTGTGGACGATCCGGGCGAGAAGTAAGCGTGTGTATTCTCTGACGAGTTATGTCGAACACGGCATCCTGACCGATGTTCAGTATGAACGATTAGTGCTGGCGTTGGTACAAAAAGAAAACATTCTGGTCTCTGGCTCCAACGGCTCGGGCAAAACGAGTTTACTGAATGGCTTGATTGCGCATTTGTCTGTGATTGATCCGCAGACGCGATTAGGATTGATCGAAGATACACCCGAGTTGCGATCTACCTTAGCCAATCACATCGCTCTGTTGGCTGGACGAAAAGGCAGTATGCGTCTCTGTCTGAAGACTTGTTTGCGAATGCGGTTAGATCGCATTGCGGTGGGCGAAGTTCGCGGAAAAGAAGCGCTCGTCATGCTGAAGGCATTTAACACAGGCTACTCCGTTATGGCTACGATTCACGCGAGTAGCGCAGAAGCTGCCAAGCAACGCTTGTGTACTTTGGTGCGGGAAGCGATTCCCACTTTTGATGCCAGCGAGTTAGTTCGAGACAACATCCACCTCATTGTGCAGATTGATGGGCCAACTTTGAAACATCCACGTCGAGTGAGCCAGATTTTGGAGATGTCCCACTGATGCATACGAGTGTTCGTCTACCTGAAGAGTTGGGACATCGTGTACGAGCGGTCTGCCAGGAGCGCAATATTTCGCTGACTGTTTTTATTCAAAACGCAGCCCGTAATGAATTATTGCGTAAAGAGATCGCTGATCTCGAAAAACGCCTCTCGGCTTCGCATGGCAATTTAGAGAAAAAAATGAATCGGTTAACGGTTGAAAGCCGAGCGGGTTTTGCTTTGTTCTTAACCTTGACACAGGAACTTCTAGGGCACATCTATCCTGATCCACAAATTGCGCAAGCGCAAGTGAAAGCACTGGTACGATCCGCCCAACAGTTATACGAGCAAGAAGTGCGGCAATTTTTTGGAGAAGCCCATGGTCACTGAAGAAACAACTTTACCGACGGAACGCATGGATGTTCTCAGCGCTGATTATGTGGCGGGTCGTTTGGCTTATGAAGAACAAACCAGTCCGTTGCGGGAACGAATTACTAATCTCAATCGCTTTTTACTCATCTCGTTAGCCAGCAATGTTTTAGCTGTGGGGGGATTGCTTTACCAAAGTGCTCATGCCCAAGTGCAAGTTGTCGGTTTTTTATTAGACTCCGCTTCCCATCTGGTTGGCTTAGGCGCACCGATTCAAAAAGCTGATGCTTTACCGGAAGGCGCACGGTTAGAACTACTCAAAGAATGGGTACGGAATACTCGCACCATCGTGGAGAACTGGGAAGCAGAAAAAACTCTCGTATCTTGGGCTTTGCATCACACTAGCGATCAACCGCACCATGCTTTTTCCAAATTACAGACCTGGTACAGCGAGAATCCACCAAATGAACGTGGCAAGCAAGGGAGCACAACGGTCACAGTTCATACAATTCTACGGTTATCAGATCGAACTGATGCTTATCAGGTGTCTTGGACCGAATCACTTTTTGATCTCAATGGAGCAAAGATCGGACAGACTTCGTGGACGGGCGTGTTCAGTCTAGCGATGACTCCTCCCAAAACGCTGGATAGTGCTGCGGACAATCCCGCAGGATTTTACATTACCGAATGGAACTGGAGTGAAGTGAAATGAAGCGACTCTCTCTTTGTTTAGCGGCGACCCCATGGCTTTGGGCACAGTCGAGTGAACCGCCGCCGTTAGCCGTTCACCGGCAAGCTCCGCCACCGATGCCTTCTTTGACAGAAATCCAAGAAGCCGCTAAAATTCTCTCGCAAAATAATCCAGCGACGTCTCCGTCTGTGCCGCCTGTTTCTTCTCCACCGCTCAATAGCATGGAAGGGCCGCCCCTGCTCGAATCGAATCCTGTTCCGAAAGGCTACAAAGTCAAAACAGAAGTAGCGCTGGATTCAGCGACAGCCCAAGCTCTTTCCTTAGCGACGGGTTATTTAGAAAAACCGAATGTGCCGCATTTGGGAAAAGATGGTCGGCTGATTTACACCTATGGAGCGGGATTACCGACACTCGTTTGTGCGCCGTTGCGTTGGTGTTTGATTGAGTTAATTCCTGGTGAAACAGCAAAGAGTGCCATCCCGAGTGATGAGCGATGGGATGCGAAGCCTTTACTCGATACGAGTGGCGAACTGCCGCAGTCGTTGATTGCGATGCGTCCCCGTTATTCCGGTCTCGATGCCAGTCTCATTATTTTGACCGACAAACATTCGTATTTTATCCGGTTGGTCTCCGAACCAAATCGGTATATGTCGCGCATCACGTTTGACGATCCCGAAGCGACTCGCTTGAAGGCCACAGAAATTTCTTGGAATTTGTATCAACTGCAAGCTTCCGCCATGGCGGTAACTCAACCAGCCAACAAGTTGACACTAGACTTGCCCAAAGCAGAACCCGTCATCCAGCCTTATTTTGTAACAGGAGAAAAAGGTTTTTGGGGACATGAAAAGCGTCCGTACTTTTGGCCGATAGCTGCTTATGCCAAAGAGGGCCTAGTATACATCGTTTTGCCGAAACAAGTCACGGATCGCCGTTCTCCCGAACTCTATCTCCTAGGAGATCACGGCAAAGCCGAACCGCTCAATCATAGTACCGAAGGCAGTACCATCATTGCTCACAGTTTGTTTGATCGGGCGGTTCTTCAACGAGGAAACGGCAAGCAAGCAGAGCGGGTATACCTGACCCGTCCGAAGGAGTAACGAATGGCAGATCCCACCGGATTGAAATTAGCAACACCACCCCAACGGATTTCCACTCGTGTTCTGTGGGTGGGAGGACTCTTTGTTTGTTTGTTGATTGGTGGCATTATCTGGGGATATCGTCATCAGCAAAGTGAAAACCAGATCCAAACAATCCAACTTGAAACGCAACCACGAGGAGAGACGAAACGAGCCGATAACTTTACCGAAGAGTTAGGAGGAAAAAACCAAACGAGTTTACCAACAAACGCAACGGTCAATCCAACCCCAAGTACTAGTCCTTGGATGAACGGCACTACTCCTCCGTTGCCTAGTTCTTTTCCGAAAGCTGACACAATACCTGTTTCGAATCCCACAACACCCGTTTTTCTCAGCAATGGAATGAATAGTTATCGCTCTGTGGCTTGGCAACGTGAAGAGCAAGCCATGAAAACCGTACCCGCTGATGTTTTTGAAACACCCAAAACCACGGCCAATCCAGTGATAAATAATCCTCTTCCTACTGGGCTTGTGTCGAAACTGGAATCTTCTTTCGAATCTTCCAAGGGACAGACAACCCTGAAGCGTTTACCGCCCGAAGGTGAATATTTAATTCCAGCGGGTAGTTGGATTCCGGCTCAACTCGGACAGGGTGTGGTTTCTGATTTAGCCGGTGATGTGGAGGCAATCATCACTGAGAATTTATCGATGGTTAAGAACGGCCAAAAGATTATTCTCATTCCCCAGCGATCTCTTCTGATCGGAACGTATAGTTCCCGGTTAGCCGTGGGACAAAATCGTTTACTGCAAGTTTGGACGAAGATTCTTTTGCCCGATCATTCCTACATCAACCTCACCGATTTTGGCAGTAGTGATCCTGACGGCTCAGCGGGATTAACAGGCAAAGTCAATGCTCATACGTGGCGTTTACTCCGCGATGCCGCGATTACCACCGCCTTTGCCGTGGGAGTCACTTTTACACAACAGCGGCAATCCTCACTCTTGACAGCACCTACGTTTGGGGATTCGGCTTCGCAAGCTGTGGGACAACAACTGGCCCAAATTGGCGGAACGCAGTTTGCGAATAATTTTCAACGGCAACCCACAATTACCCTCACGCCAGGAAAAGAGTTCCAAGCCTTTGTGAATCGAACCATTTTACTGGATGGGCCTTACACACCTATGACCGATGTATTGCCGAAAGGAGTACGCTAAATGGCCACACAATCTTTGCGGCTACCCTCAGCGCCGAAGCATTTTGGAGAAACTCGTTGGGGTTTACAACTCGTTCCGTTTCTCGCGTTATTCTTGGCTAATTTTGTCGTATCGCAAGAGGTCGCCCGACGATTAGGCTATGCACCAGCTTTAGGAGCACCGACTTGGGGCGGTTGGTATGCACCGTGGGCTTGGTGTGGCTGGGCGTTTCGGTTTTGGACCAAGCATCCCGAACTCGGTTCCATTTTTCAAGCTGCCATTGGCGAAGTTGTTTTGGGAACAGCCGTTGGTGTGTTTGGTGTGCGTTTTCTGGTGAGTCGCAGTACCAAAGAAAGCCTAAAAGGTTCAGAGGACTTGCATGGGTCCAGTCGATGGGCAACAAGCGCTGAGATTACCTCCATGGGATTGACGGGAACTGCTGGTCCCTATGTCGGGGCCTTCGAAGACCAACCAGGACACTTGCAATACCTCCGCTATGCCGGAGATGAACATGTGATTACGCTGTGGCCCTCGGGTACCGGAAAAACAGCAGCGGTAGTCATTCCGTCTTTGCTGTCCATTACAGACAGCAGTATTGTCGCCCTTGATGCCAAAGATGAACTGCACGCCAAGACCAGTGGCTATCGGGCAGAAGTAGGTCCTGTCTTTCGATTTGCTCCGTTGTCAATTACCAGCAGTCACTACAACTTATTTCAGGAAGTTCGATTTGGGTCTTTAAACGATGTAGGAGATGCCCAGAATATCGCCAAGATGTTTTGCCATGTGCCTGGACAAGAATCGAAAGATCCGCACTGGGACGATATGGCCGATCAAATTGTCACGGCTTTTATTCTCCATGAAGGCTATAAAAACTGGCAGCAAGAGAAAACAATCAATGGTGTCAAGATTTTGAATGCTTTGACGTCCGAAGACTTGCCGAGACGTTTTGCGGAGATGAGTTGCTTTCCACACGATCCCCGCTATGTCATGGGATGGCTCGATGCGGAAGGTGATCGAACCTCGACTCATCCGGTTGCCCGACAAACCGCCCAAATGATGCTCAATCTCTGTCAGACGGTAGCGAGTGATTCGGAAGAACGATTAGAACTTTCCCGCGAAGGACAAGGGTATGTGACCAATGCCGTCAAACGCTTTGATATCTACAAAGATCCGAAAGTCCAACGAGCCACGGAACACAGCGACTTCACCGTCGAAGATTTGGTGAACCATGAGAAACCAATCACGTTGTATCTGCACTTTCCGATCAGTGACCAAGAACGAGTGAAACCCTTAGCGCGGGTGCATTTTCATTTCTGGTTTTCCCGTTTGACCGAGACGCATCGATTTCGTCAAGCCAACAAATGGAAGCTTCGTTTTCTGTTTGAAGAAGCCGCTAGTTTGGGTTACTTGGAAGTGCTGGATCAACGGATTGCGGATGTGCGCAGTGCCGGTCTCTGGTTTCTGTTGATTTATCAAAACGTTGAACAGGTTTATAAACACTTCACCCGTTATCAAAGTCTGCTCTCGAATTGTGGTTTGCAGTTAGCAGCGGCTCCAAACGATAACGAAACGGCGGGAGAGATTTCCAAAGCAACAGGAACGGTGACTTTGCAACAGTTAGCGGCCAGTTTCAGTGGAAACGCTCAAGGAGGCTCACCCAAATCGATGACCACGCATGTCAACTACGTCAAGCGGGAACTCTTGACGCCGGATGAAGTACGACGTCTACAACCGCCCGTGAAAGTCGGAGATCGTGTCACCGCGCCGGGAGATCTGTTGTTGTTCGTGCGCGGACGCTACCCCATTTACGGCAAGCAAATGTTCTATTTCCTGGACCCCGAATTTCTACGCCGTTCTCAAATTCCCGAGGTGCAAACATGGCCATCCTTGCTTCCCTAACACAAAGATCAATTCGGGAAGCCCTTGCCGTATTTGGCATCACTTGTCTCATGGGCATACTCGGCTGGCAAGCGTTTCTGTCTTGCGGGTTTCGGGTCAACTTGACAGAATCGGCTCCTGTAGGCATCTATCACGTCTCTTTAAGGGGAAACTATTTGGGATTCTGTCCGCAAGGAGCGGCAGCGCAATTATCTGCGGAGCGAGGATATCGGACAAGGGCTTG
This sequence comes from Touit batavicus, assembly GCA_039877535.1. Taxonomy (NCBI): domain Eukaryota; kingdom Metazoa; phylum Chordata; class Aves; order Psittaciformes; family Psittacidae; genus Touit; species Touit batavicus. Next base: position 10,797 of record JBCJKO011128363.1, read on the forward strand.
GTTTGCGTGTGCGGATGGTCGGGCCGAACTGATTAAGCCCATCGTAGCCCAAGCCGGAGATACAGTGAGCGTCTCTACCCAAGGTGTGGCTGTGAATGGGCAACGATTGTCAGATTCCACCCCGTTACGAGTAGATCGGGCAGGTCGTGTTTTAGTGGCCTACCCTTCTGGAGAATATCGTGTACAGTGTTCTCAATTTTGGGTAGTTTCTCATCACCCGCAAGCTTTCGATTCTCGATACTTCGGACCCGTCCCAGCGGGGGAACACCTGCAATTTCTAGGGGGCTGGTAAATGGCTTATTCCGATTTGCCGGGAATGGATGTTGCGGGACCATCGCTTTGGTCTCGGGAATCGTCACAACATCTCAAATCAGGAGACTCTCCCACCCGTCTTGGTCCCCGACGGCACAAGCGTCCCGTGCGAGGACCCTCGGCCTTTCGTGTTTTTTGGAAAGGGGTTCGTTCTGCGGCACGGCAACCCAAAACAAGCAAGAAAGATCCTATCTTGGGGACATGGCAACGAGTCACGGTTTGTGTCAAGAAAGTTCATCGGTTAGGAGTTACAAAAGGACGATCCTGGACAAAGTTCGCTCATTATTTGGAACGAGAACAAGCGAACCCCGAACGAAGTGGATTTACCGCTGAATCTGCACAATCGGTGTCTATCGTTGAACAGTTAAAAGAATGGGAGCAGTCTGGCGATGAACGTCTTTGGTGTTTTGTGGTTAGTCCCGAAAAAGAATTGGACCTCAAGGCATTTACCCGTGCATGGCTTGAACGCTTAGAGCGGGAAAACAAAGGCTCATGGAGTTGGGTTGCCGCCATTCACACCAACACCGAACATCCACATGTTCACGTCATTCTTCGGGCCAAAGATCAGCACGGCCAAGATTTGCAATTCTCGCAAAAAGAACAGCGAGTTCGTTTCCGAGAAGCAGCTAGGGCCGTCGCAACCGAATTTCTCGGCTATCGCGTCGAGGAACACACGCTGACTGAACGAGACCGGGAACGCCATCGGTTTTCGGGACAAGATCGTCAGCGGCAAACGTCAGGAAACAAGGAGTAAACAATGAAGTTTTCAAACATCGGCAAGCAAATCAAAAACTGGAAAACACCCGCTATCGCGTTGTCGTTAGCGTTGATAACGGCCCACCAAGGATGGGCGGCAGGTTCCGGTCTAGCGTGGGAAAACAGTACCACGCAAATCTACAACTCGTTCAAAGGGCCAGTCGCTTGGGGTATTGGGGGAGGAGGACTCGTGGCGGGAATTGTGGCTCATCACTACAGTTCACAACTGGAACAAGTCTTCCATAGCGTGGGAGCGAAAACAGTCGCTTTGGCGGGTGGCTTAGGGGTTGTTGGTTTGATGGCCACGTTGTTCGGGGGACAAGGAGCCTTAGTCTAGAGATGCCGCTTCAGCCAGACCATTTTCCGAAAACCAATTACTTCTCTTCGGGGACTCGTTACAAGCTCACGATGGGTTGCGATGGGGGACTCTGGCTGATCTTATCGATTCTCTGTATTCTTTTAGCCTGGACGTGGCGCAACATTCCCGGCATGATCGGAGCGGGAATCGCTTATGGTCTAGGACTCACCATACTTCGCAAAATCGGACGCTATGACCCGTTAGCGGTCAAAGTGTTTCTGCAAAATCTGCAATACCAATTACGCTATGGGGCACGGAGCAAAGTAGGGGCGAAGCTCCGTGGCCTCCCCACCCGCTGGATGAGCTAACTATGTTTTTACGAGATGAGTTTCAAAAAGATACGGACGGGTTGCCGTCCTTGGTTCTGTACAGCAGTCTGGTGGCACCGGGGGTCGTTGAACTCTATGACGGAGCACTCACAGTCAGTTGGCGCTATCAGCCCCGTTCGTTAGATCATGAAAGCTTTGAGGACCGGGAACATCTCGATGAGCAAATTGCCAAAGCGCTCAACCTCGGCAGTTCGTGGTGTGTGGAATCGAACATGATTCGACGGGAAACGACAAATTATTACGAATCCCAGAACCAAGCACCGGTTGTCGGCCAACTCATCGACGAAGAACGACGTTTGCAATTCACCACGCCTGGTTACTATTTTGCGAGCGAGTACTTTCTCTCCTTGACCTATTTGCCGCCCAGTCTGGAAGAGCAAAGATTAGAAAATTGGGTCACTGGATCAAATGGAGAAATCAATAATGCCCGAGAACGCAATCGGCAAGCCTTTGAACAAAAAGTCATCAGTTTTGAAGCGGCCTTTGGGACACAACTGGCACTCGAACGGTTAACGGTCAGCCTTCACGAAGGTTTTCAACGTGAAGAGCATTTGTCCTACTTGCGTGAATGTGTGTTGGGTGAATCCCTTTCGCTGGCGTTACCGCGTTTGCCTCTTTATCTCAACGAGCGGTTTACAGGCAATCTGTTAGGGGGCAATTCTCCTGTTCTGGAAGAAAAACAGATTAGGGTCTTGTCTGTCGATGCTTTCCCGGATGGTTCTTGGCCAAGTGTCTTCGCTCGCTTAGAGCGGTTACCCTTCCCCTACCGTTATCACCAGCGGCAAATTTTGTTTCATCCTGAGGTCAGCAAGAAGAAACACAAAGAAAACGAAAAGGCTTGGAAGCGAGCGGGACGTAGTTATTCGAGTAAACTATTCAGCCCCAACGGGGCCATTGATCCTGATGCCGCCCAAATGCAGGAAGACGCGAAACACGCCCAAGCCTTAGCCAGTCGCGCTGAGTATCATTTCGGTGCTTTTAATGCCAAAGTCATTCTCATACAAGAAGATCTGAATGTTCTAGCAGAGCAAATCAAACAAGTCCGCGATGTGTTTCATAGCGCGGGGTATGCGGTACGGCTCGAAACCGATAATGCCTTGGATGCGTGGCGGGGTTCTTGGCCAGGACATGCTTATGCGGATTGTCGTGTGTTCCCGGTCCACACCAAAAACTTTGCTCACACTTTGCCGAAGTCTGTTCCGTTTACAGGGAGAAAGACCACCAATAATCCCTTATTGCCCAAAGACACACCTCCTTTGTTTCGAGCGGTAACAGAGGGGGGGACGCCTTACGATGGGCAATTACATTTCAAAGAAGCGGGGCATACCTTGTGTACAGGTCCTACCCGTAACGGTAAAAGCACTGCTTTGGCGTTCTTGGCGGCGCAATGGATGACACGAATGCCCAATCCGCAAGTCTTTGCGTTTGATAAACGGGGCAGTATGCGGATTCTGTGCGAAGCCATGGGTGGCACGTATTACCTTCTACAAAATCCACAATTATGCCCGTTAAGCCATTTAGAAGATAGCGATGATCTGGCGTGGGCAACCAGTTATATGGAGTATCTTTGCCATCTGAATAATTTACGGTTAAAGCCCAAACATCGGCAATGTATCGGCATGGCTGTTCGAATGGTAGCGAGTTGGCCGGTCGGACAGCGCTCTCTCACTAATTTTTGTGCCGCCTTGATTGGGGGCGAAGAGAACGAAGAGATCCGGCAGGCTCTCGAATACTATACTGTCGATTCCACCTCGGGCGGTAGTTTGATTGATGCCAATGAAGATAGTCTGCGATTAGAAAATACCCGCTTTGCCGTGTTTGAGATGGAACACTTATTAGGGCAAACAGACCGTCGGGTTCTTCATGCAGTCATGCCTTATCTCTTACGTCTCATCCGCAAGCGAATGCATTCTGCGAAACAAACATTGATTCCGATTGACGAAGCCTGGATGACCAAAGATCCTGCCTTTTCGGAAGCTTTGCGTTTGTGGTTAACCGAAGCCGCCTCTCGGGGAGGAGCGGTGTTGTTATCCACACAGAACTTATCAGACTTCATCCATCCTGATAATCCGTTACGAGATGTTGTGATGAACCAATGCAAAAACCGAATCTATTTACCAAACCCGGCAGCGGCCAGTGAAGAACAATCAACACAATATTTGTCACTGGGCTTGAACACCGCACAAATTCTCGCCATCAGTAAAGGAACAGACAAACGGGACTATTTTTTCCAAACGCCTGATGGCTTTTCCAAAATAGATTTGCAGTTGAAGAAAGTCGCTTTAGCCTTTTGTGGAGCCTCCAGCGATATCGATCATGAGCGCTGGCAGCAACACTATCAGCGTGACCCGAAACTAGCTCCCGCCGAATGGTTAAAACAACGAGGCGAATGGGAGTGGGCAGAAGAGTATCGGCAACTGCTCAATAAAGAACAGGAGGAATGGTATGCGTGCGCCTAAATGGTTAGCTGGCATCTGCGGATGTCTCATATTGATCCAACCTAGTCCCGCGATGACGGGATTAACTCTACCAGCTACCGAACTGACTCAATTATTGAACCATGCTCAACTGGTTTTGCAATTAGCCGAACAAGCTCAAATTCTTGAAGCTAATTTAAAGCAGTTTCAACAATTGAGCTTATCGGGAAAATTGTTCAGCGTCATGGAGTGGAGTAATTTTGCCCAACAAATTGCGGCTCTTTCTCAGAATATTCAGCAAGGACAAGGATTGTCTTACACGATGGGCCGTTTAGATCTTGCCTTTCGACAAGCCTATCCTGGTTATCTACAAGCGGGGGCTAGTTTTGATGGACAGTATCGCAACTGGAGTCAAATCAATCTCGATACGATTCAGGGTGTTTTGGGTTCATTAAACATTCACGCGAACCAGATGGCCACAGAAGGGCAGCAAATCGCTCTCATTCGCAACTACGCCAACTCTGCTGTCGGACAAACACAAGCGATTCAAGCAGGCGTGATGATGGCAGATCATCAAGTCGAACAATTGACTGCCCTTCGTCAACTCATGGCTGCACAAACCCAAGTGTTGGCGGTCAGCGAAGGGCGACGTGTGAATAACGAACAAGTGCAGCAGCAAGTGCAGAGCAAAGGATTTGGAGCCGCTCAGTTTACGGCCACCAACTAACCAAAGGAGAACAGCATGTCAACTCAGGAAAAGATGATTCAACGAACACTCAACCATTCTTCTCGCTTACGGGAAGCGATGCAACGAACACCCATCGATCTCACCCAAACCAGCCTCAATATTCAGAAACAACTGGAGCGAACTTTAGAACGGGCACGCCGTCAAGAACGGGAAAGGGACCGAGACCGATGAAACTAATTCCCTTTTTATTCCTAACGATCTACTCTTCCTGTTTGGTGCCTGATCCGAAGACTCATATTGTCGTAGCCTCCGAACAGGGTGGCTGCACTGATGCGGATCATTCTTCCCTAAGTAGCTTGCAAACCTGTTTCCACGCGCACGAGCTACTAGCGCGGCAGTTAGCACCAGAGTGTCAATATCAAGTTGCTCATACCAACTCAGCGCATTGGGGTGACACTACAGAAGGTCGTATCTGCCGCGTGGTGATTCCTGTCGCGGCACATAGTATTCTCGTACAATTTCAAGCGATCAATTAACAACGATGTTTGGTTTTCTCTGGTTTTTCTGGCAGGTGGTGACCAAGCCGGT
>JBCJKO011138306.1:0-16144 GCA_039877535.1 Touit batavicus
TCAACGTGTCAAGGTTCGTGGCGTCACCCGCCGCAAACTCAGTTCCGCGAGTAGCGAAGAGTTGACCTGTAACAAATGGTACAGATTTGTTGCAGGGATGGGCGAGTTCAGGCGCGCTGATGAAGGTCCTTCCCAAGTACCTGTTCCCTTCAATGTCGGGAGGATTGGGCGCGTCGAGATGATTGAGGATTTCGGGGTAGATATTTCTCTTTGTTGTGATGTCATTGTTAGTCGCAATGATCGAGGAGATGGAAGTATCGTGTGTTCCTTGCACATCATCGAACACGACATTGGAGAGAGTGAACTGCGGGACCAGATCTCCAGTACCACCAAAGTTGACAATGTATCGACCAGAGCCAGGCCCGTCGGCCGCACCTGTGCCGTAATCGTAGTTGAGGTACTGCTGTCCGGGAGCAAGAACGTGAACGTTCTCATACAGAATGTTGCCGACCTTTGTCGCGGCAGTGGGCGTTGCATTCGCCTCGATATTGAACGGCGTTCTTACGTCTCCAATGCAGACGTTTCGGAAGGTGACGTTCGTCTGACTGGAAGCAGACTGGTACACGATATTGAGGCCATGAACATCTCCGTTCGCATTAGGAAGCGCTCGCGTAAACCCGCTGACGTTGTAATTCGCTTTGAGCTCTTCTTCCGCGATACCGTTCACTGTCCTGGTGGCAAGGTTGACGCTGGGCAGATCGCCCGTAATCATGATGTCATCAAAGAGCAGATTGGAGATGGAGAACTTGCCATTTCCGTCGCCGAGCAAGGTGATGCCATCTCGAGAATAGGCGGAAAAATGCTTCACTGTGATGTTTTTCGTGTCCGACTGGTTTACGGCGAACGCGATGTCGTCGTCTCCGTTCGAGACGATCGTGTCGAAGAGCGTTGCGTTGCTGCCATGTAGGTCAAACCCATCTGTATTGGGCTCATCCCAAGGCGCCTGAATGCGCACGCCCCACACCGTGAGTCCATCGCCGTCCCAATGGACGGTGTGAAAAGGTGGGTTACGAATTGTGACCTTGTATAGAGTTAAGTCGTTTGCGCGCGTCCCGGGTAAAGCCCCGGCTGCAATCATGAGAGGTCTGTTCTCATTGACATCGCCGTCGCTGTTATGTTTCTGAAGACGCAAGTCCCACCACGTCGTCGGTGAAGCTGGGCCCGTCCCGGAGGGCCAGAGCATGACAGTCTGGCCTTGGCCGTCAAGGACGCCATATCCGTACAAGCCATTTTGGGCTTCGTTGTTTTTGTCTGCGTCCCCCACAAACGTGAGAACCGCCTGGCAAACACCCACAAGCATGTTGGACCCGACTGTGCCGCAAACCTCTTTCTGAGGATTGTAGACAGGGTCATTTATTTGATAGTGCGTTGGGTTGCGCGAAGCATACACGGTTACGCCGCCGTCGATGATCAACGAGACTCCGGGGGGGAATGTAAGTGGATTGATGAGAAAGGCGCTGGATTGCAGATTCGAACCAAGCGCAAGCTCAACTGCATATCCCTGCGGGCATTGATCAATAGCGGCATTGATCGACTGAGTTTCGTTGGAAGATTCCTTATCCTGTGTCATGATGTCGTCCGCTATTGCTGGTCCACTCGGTGTGGACTCGAGTGAAGCGTGTACAGTGACGCAAACCGGCGGGAATTTGGGCTCATGAACAGAGCGAGTGTCCTGTGCCGAGACCACGAACGAAACGAACAACGTATCAAACAGCGCTATCAAAACGAATCGGAGGAGTAACACCTTAGAAATCCTTTCTCGAATGGGCTTACATTTCACATCGGGACGGACCCGTATGATAAGTCTCGCGAAACTTTGTACTTTCAAATAAGCTGACAACGCCCCACAACTTTGCATGCTCTTCAATGTCAGTTCCATGAACAATTCCTTTCCCTTCCGGAGAGTCCTGTCAGTGACCTGCATATTGGACTTGCACAACGACCGCACCGAAGTTCAATGTGTCGTAATAAGCGTCAGCCGGGTACTGCGCGGTGTAAAGATGCCAGCCCGGCGTCGCGTTGTTCACGACCAAGCTGGCCAGGGTTCCATTGGCGGACAGGCTGGCCGTCCCGATCAGCTGGCCCCCCTCATAAAAGTTGATCGAGTTCGTCAGGGCGGGCGAACCCACGGCCAGCAACCCTGGTTTTGCACCGTAGCCATTCGGTTCAAAATGAGTGACCTGGGACATAACGGGCTGCACGACCGCGTTCAACAGGACCGAGCCTCCTTGCCTGATCGTGATCGATGTGCGATTGGTTGCACTACCCGTCGCCGGTGCGCTTCCTTTCGAAACGTAGAGATCGCCGATGAGAAACGGCAACTGCTGACAGGGAGGCGCCAGATATTCGGAGTTGATGGATGTCCGTGACTGATAGGAATTGTCGTTTAAGATCAGGTTGGGATTCCCACCCGTCGGCTGCGCGGAATCCGGCGAGTAGGGCGCATCCAGTTCGTTCAAAACGGAAGGATAGACATTCTTCTTCGTCGTAAAGTTGTTGCCTGTTGCCGTAATCTCCCCGAGGGAAGTCGTGCCCGTTGGGAGATCATCGAAAACCACGTTGTTGAACGTGATTTGATTGAGGGAATTCGGAGGGTTGCCTTCGAAGTACAAACGGTACGAACCGGGAGCGGACGGATTGGTCGGATCTGCCGGCAGTCCTCTCACCAGCGCAGGAAACTGGGACGTCGGAGCGAGGACATGAATATCTTTGAAAGTAACGCCGCTCAAGGCAGGAAAATTGCCAGCGCTGTCAGCTTCGGGGGCGATGTTGATGGGTATTCCGACATCTTGCAGGCAGGCCGACTGGAAGACCACGTGGTCAATGCTGGTGTTGGACCGAGACAAGACTTGCAGACCGTGGAGGTTGCTGGTCGCATTGGGGAGTGCTTGGGTATAGCTCTTCAAATTGTAGGGGGCAGCCATCATGTCGGCTTCCGACAAGCCGTTCACGGTCGTGCCGACCACGCTGGGCAGGTCCGCCGTCATCGTAATGTTTTTGAACAGCAAGTAGGAAAGCGCATAACCACCGCCTCCTAACAAGGCAATGCCACCTTTGTTGTAACCGTGAAGATGATCCACGGTCATGTTGGCTGTCGGGCCGCCGTTAGTTGGAAGAGCAATCTGTTGATCGCCATTAGCGATCGTGGTGTCATACACGGTGACATTGGTTCCGTGAATGTCAAAGCCATCGGTGTTGGGCACATTCCAGGGGGCTTGCACTTTGACGCCCCAAATGGTCAAGCCATCCCCTCCTAAATTCATGGTGTGGAACGGTGGATTGCGAACGGTGATCTTGTACATGGTGAAGTTGCCCGAAGGCATTTTCTTCAGGTTCCCCGCCGAAATCATCTCGGGATTGCTTTGTTGGTTTGTATTACCTTTGTCACGTGTCAGATCCCACCAGGTCTGCCCGGCATACATTCCACTGAGCAGAGGCTGGTTGCCTTGTCCATCCAGAACGCCGTATCCATAGATCCCGCTACTGCCGGAAAAGGTCAGCAGCGCAACGCATCCGGTGAGTGAAGTATAGGGACCATAGGTACCACACACATCCGTCGGATTGTTCAGGTCTTGATAAAGGGCCGGATCGCGCGAGCCAAACACGATGACACCGCCATCGATAATGAGTGAAATCCCGGTCGGCACCGTCAGCGGATCAAGGAGAAAGGCATTGAAAGCAGGGTCGGACCCCAAGGCTAATTCGACCGCCTGACCGGGCTGACAGCTGTTGGAACTTAAAGCTGTTTGCAGCATCTGGGTCTCGGGCTTAGACTCCGCGTTCTGCTCGTCCCGGCTGGGTCCGACACTCGGCCCCTCGGAAGTGGAGCGGAGCGGCGCGCGAAAGACGGCGCAAACGGGCGGGAACGTGGGTTCAGAAACCTTTCTCGTATCCTGTGCCAGTAAGGAAATACCGGCTCCGGGCAGAAGACCAACGAGCAGCAGTGCCGTTCTCCCCCAGCCGAAGCGAAAAGGGAACAGGCAAGCAACTTTGAAACGTTGCCGAGCCGCCACGCCCAGGAGACCCAAACGGGCCACATAGGAGCCAAGACTTATCAGTGATTGAAAGTGAGTTGGCGAAACGATGTGCTCTGCCTGAACAGCGAGGCTTGCACCCCAACAGATCGCTGTTACCAGCAGCAACGGCCCCGTAGGCTGGTGTGTCAATGTGAACATATTCATCAATCCTTTGTCTTTGAGAATTCAACTCTAATCCTGGTCGCCCAGTCTGCTACTTCACTACTTGACAAGCGGTCTCCTGCTTTCCCGAGAGTGAGTCTGAGTACAGGTGCACACCACGCGCGCCGGCATCCCACCAGATGTAAGGGCCGGCGGCATAGCGAGCGCCCGAGCCGGACATCACGTTAGCAAAGATGAGGGAGTGTCCCTGGATGGGCAGAACAGCGAGGCTGTTGCCGTTCCCATTTAGGTACTCCACCGGAAAGACTCCGCTAGGCAGGCTGAGTGCGCTCGCCTGTTTGTCGCATTGAAACTTCACCGTGTGTCGCGTCATCGGCTCGGACCCGCTTAGCGCAATCGTCAAATCAGCAGCCCGCGTATATAAGGCGCTGAGGGAGAGTATGGCGCCCACCAATGTATATTTCAGAAAATGATTCATGTTGTTGTCTCCTGGTCTCGGACGGTCCAACATATTTACTGGTAAAACCGGGAAGGCCGGGACGTCTTCGATGGTGCACGAGAGGCAGGCTGCGGTCCATGTTTGTCTTCTACTTTCCTTCTGCGTTTTTCTCTGCGCAGGTAAGTTCCTGAAAAGGAGCGAGTTGCCCGAACGTCTGCGCGTCATTAAACCCGCGGTGCGTGCCTTCTAATTCACAGAAACCTAAGTGCGCATAGAAAGAGCGGTGTGCCATAACAGGACGAAAGATTCCCTTCCCTGCTTAGGTTCGTACGCGAAGTGACAATTACGGAGAAGAACAGCTTACGTGTTGCTGGCCTACTTATGCCAGAAATTTTCAGCGATCATCAGATCGTAGCTGCGATGTTCGACTTGCGCCAGATACAGGGCACGGCCATCGGGCGCTAGGCTCATGCTGTCTTCGATCCGGTACTCCAGTTCTAGAAGTGACGCGGGCTTGGCCGCTTGCTGATTCAGGAAGTACAACTCCTGCGGCCCGAACATCGGACCGGCTACGAAGTAGATGCCGTTGGAGGCGGCCGCATACGCGCGTTTGAGGACAGCCGGAGCCATCAGTTTCTTCTGCCTGGTAGCCAAAGACAACTGCCACAGGTTCGCAAAGGGAGCTCGCGTCTCGGTATAGTACAGATACTTGCCATCGGGTGACAGCACCGGCGCAAACCCTCCGTCTGAGGTCACCTGCTCGGCCGTTCCGCCCGCTGGGGGCAGGCGCCAGATCTCCAAGCGCCCCGAGGTATCACTGGCGTAATAGATCCATTGGCCGTCCGGCGACCAAGCCGGTACGAGACCTTTACCCCCGGTCGTGAGCTTCCGGGGCAGCCCTCCCTGAGAGGAGACCACATATAAGTGCGGCTGGCCGTCAATCCGGGCGTCGAATACGATCTGCGAACCGTCGGGCGACCAGGATGGCGAGCCCGTCCCGGGATTTTTCAGAAAAGTCAGTTGCAGCAAACCCGTGCCGTCGCTCTTGCTGGTCCAGATCTCCGAGTTCCCATACTGGTTGGAAGCAAAAGCCAGCCTGGTTCCATCCCGTGAAACGGCAGGTGTTTTGCTGATGCGGGTCGAAGCAATCAGTCGCTGGGGCCGGTTTGGGGCGGGAGCGCCCTGCATGCTGAACTTCCAAATATTGATGTTCTCCCATCGATGTACGTAAGCCAACTGACCTTGGGTAGAGAGTACCGGAGACGTCACGTTGTCTCCTAAAGCCGCCAAGTCCACAGGATCGCCCGTTCCGTTCGCGAAAGCTGCAAAGAGATGTAGCCGGCTCCCCTTGTTCGATTCAAAGACGATCTGTTTTCCGTCCGGCGTCCAGGTGGCATTGGCAGCAAGGACATTCTCAAAGCCGCGCCAAGCTATCTGCCGGATCTGCTTCGGAGGGGCCGCATAGGGCGTTAAGGGAATCATCTGTATCGAGCTGACGCCATGGCCGCTATCGCGGGTAAAGGCGAGGGTCGCGCCGTCCGGGGAAACCGCCGGGGCGACATCGTCCTGCCCGATCCCCGGCTGAGTGAGTTGACTCGTGACGCCGCTTTGCACATTGACCAGCGACAAGCCCCGGTAGGAAGAATGGGCAAGCCGCTCGGAAACCACTAGCCACTTCGAATCCGCAGACCAGGCGAGTGCGCGCCCGCTCGACCATGCGACTGTCTCCAGATCCACGAGCTTGCGCTCGGAACCCCCTAACGCGGGAATAATCCAAAGGGCGCCACCGGACTGTGGCCCGCCCCGACAGAAAGCGATCCAATGTCCGTCCGGCGACCAGACCGGGCTGTAATCAATCTGGGTGTCAGAAGTCAGGCGTAGGACGTTAGGAGAATTAATTAGTTTCCGGTAAATGTTAAAACTGTTTGGCGATTCACCGTTCCAAGCGAAGGTGACCTCGCGCCCGTCGGGTGAAAAACTCGGCGCATATTGATCGCCCGGGTCATTCGCCAGGGGCACGGCGTCCAAATTGAATTGGTTGTGGGAAGCACTCCGGGGCCACTCTATCAAAACAGCCACTGCCGCGAGGGCGGCTGCTGTGATCGCTACCGAAATCCACCAAAGAAAGACGGAGCGTCGGGTGCGAGCATCGTCCCTGAGACGATGACGGTCCGGGACAGGGGAAGGCTCTACGGGTTTGTGCTCCGGTACTTCTTCAGCAGGAGCTTCCGAAACAACGGCAGGCGGCACTCGTAGCTGGCTCACCACCGCAATAAACCGGTATCCCTGGCGCGGCACCGTTTCGATATAACGAGGTGCCTCCGCTTCATCGGCCAGCGCCGCGCGGAGTTGCCGGATACAGCGGTTCAGCCCGGCCTCGAACTCCACGGAAACGTCGTTCCCCCAAAGCTCCCGTTGGATCTCCTCGCGCGTGACCACTTCACCGGCGCGCTCTAGCAGCAGCCGCAGCACCTGAAAGGGCTGGGGCGGGATCCGGACCAGTACCCCATTCTTGCGCAACTCCTGAGAAGACAAATAGACTTCAAAGGCGCGAAAGCGAAAACAGAGCGCCGGCTTGCTAGGGCTGCGACTCGACTGGTCCACGGGAAGTTTCCAGAGATATAGCATACCCGCTGCGAAGACCAAAGTACAAGTGTTTATGTTATGAGCCGTTTTGCCGCGCAGATCCAAGCGCAGCACAAATCATCCGTTGCCCATTGGCAGGGACAGCAGATTGGGCCACAGTGAAGTTTCAGAATTACCAATCATGATCACCTTAGACCAACTGTGTTGGATTGCGACGGCCGCTTATGCCGTCCATGTGCTCGAAGAGTACGCTTTCAATTGGAAAGAGTGGGCGCGCAGCGCTCTCCAACTACCGGTGGATTGGCCCACCTTTTACCTGGCGAATGCGGTCGTCCTCGTGCTCGGGGTCGTCGCCGCGCAGATTGCGCCACAGATGCCAACCCTGGCGCTCTGTTTTCCGGCACTCATGCTCATCAATGCGACCTTCTTCCATGTGTTGCCCTTCCTCCGGATGAGGGGACGCTTTTCGCCTGGCTTGCTCACGGCCGTGCTCCTGTTCTACCCCCTCGGCCTGCTCTGCTATCGCGAGGTCTTCCAAACCGGCCTGCTCACAGCACAAACTCTCCTCACTTCCTTTCTGGGGGGAGCGCTGCTGATGGCCACGCCGATCGTGTTTCTGAAACTGAAAAACCGCCCTTACTTTCTGCCGGCCAAGAACTGGGAAAGTAGCTCCGGTTCGGAACGAAAGGCTTGAGACGGCCTGGAATTCTCTGAGTCATGAAAGTTAGGTGAATCTTGAAAAATAGACGGGATGTTCTGAAATACACGCCGGTGCTTCCCGCTTTGGCGGACTCGCTGCTCTCGGCCCAGGAACCGGTTCGTTCCGGCAAGAACTATCTCATTCTGGCTTGTGATGGCGGCGGCATGCGTGGCTATCTGTCCGCTCTACTGCTGCAGAGATTGAACCAGGATCTCCAGCTCTTTGGGGACAAGAACCAAAATATCGATCTCTATGCCGGAACTTCCACTGGCGGTCTCATCGCATTGGGACTAGCAGGAGGCAAGACTATCGATAGCTTAGTCGATCTGTATCAAGGATCAGGGGCACAAATCTTTCATCCCTTGGCAGTCCAGCCACGCTGCCTTCTCTCGGCGACCAATGAACTTCCAACTGGTACGGCCACCAATACCAACGCATTGTGGCAAGTCTTGTTTAACAACCTCGGCAGGATCTCGCTCCGGACCGTTTTGGAGAGCTTCATTCCAGATAATCCTGCACTGAGCTCGTTTGCCAACAAGGTGATGGTGGCTACGTTTCAGCTCGGATTGTCTGATTCCAGTGCTCCCAACTGGAGTCCGCTGGTCATCGACAATTTCGAGGGTTCTGCCGGAACCCAAACACATCTCTATGACGCAGCGCTTAGTACGTCGGCTGCGCCGATCTACTTTCCGCCCTACCAGCACCCGCAGTTCGGCTGGTGCAGCGATGGCGGTCTTTTCGCCAACAACCCGGCTATGCTGGCCGTAGGTCGCGCGCTCGCAGCCGGAGTACCACTCTCGGAGGTCGTTGTCCTCTCGATCGGGACGGGAATTACACCCGCCGCGCTGCCGGTGAGCAAGGCGAACCGGCTGTGTTACGGATTGCGCTACTGGGCGGACTTCGAGCCGCAAACGCCGACACCGCCTTTCCCGTTGCTGAATGCTATCCTCGACGGTGTCTCAGCGAGCACCGACGCACTCTGCAGTCAATTGCTCGGGGCGAGTGACGCCAACAGCCGGTATTGGCGCGTCAACCCGGCCCTGCTCAAATCCGTCGCGCTCGATGATTACTCACCGGCCACGCTGACAATGTTCGAGGACACGGCGCAAGCTTATTATGCGACACCCGAGTGGGCTGCCTTAGAGCAATGGATCAAGAGCACGTTTCAGAACTGAAAGAGCAGGAGCACCAGCCTTCACTCATTCTCATTCCCGGATTGTTATGCGACCAGACATTATGGAGACACCAGGTAGAGGGTCTCACCAGCAGGGCAAACATTCTGGTTGCTGACATCACGCAGCAGCGGACCCTTCCGGATATGGCGGCGACGGTGCTCGCCATGTCTCCTCCGTCCTTCTCCCTCGCAGGTTTCTCCTTAGGCAGCCAAGTAGCCTTGGAGATCATGCGAATCAGTCAGCATCGTGTTCAACGACTCGCCCTCCTGAGCGCAACGCGGGGGGGACTGGCTCCGCCCGTCGCCGTTGCCTTGCGCCAAGCTGTCGCGACCATTGAAGAAGGCGGCTTTGAACAGTATCTGGAAAGGGCCTATCCCCTGTATTTCACCACGGCCCATGCGGCGAATTCTTTCCTCCAGAGTTCCTTTCTCGGCATGGCGCAAAGGGTAGGCCCGGAAGCGGGCTTGCGGCAGATGAAAGCCTTGCTCGCGATTACCGCTCCCTTCAAGGACTTGAACCAAATTCGCTGTCCCACCGTGATCGTGGGCGGAAGCGAAGATCGTCGTACCCCGCCTGCCGCGCATGAGGCGCTCGCACAGGAAATACCTGGATCGGAACTTGTCTTCGTGAATGAGGCCGCCCACTTCACCCCGCTCGAGCAGCCCGCTATGGTGACGGAGGTGTTACAGCATTGGATGACCCGCGAAGCTGCCCAATTTGGGTTCTGTTGCAGCTTGGTTTCTTGATCTCTGAGAATGGAAAGGTGAAGAAACAGAGCTCAGGACGAAATCCCTTGTTTGCGAAGCGATGGTTCACCGATGAGGTGATTGTGATGTGTGTGCGATGGTATTTACGTTTCCGGCTCAGCTATCGAGATCTCGCTTCCATCGCGGCAGAGTGCGGCGTGTCCGTGGCTCCCTCTACGATTCTCCGTTGGGTCATTCGTTATACCGGCGAGTTTGTGCAGCGCTGGGCGCCCTTCGAACGAGCCGTCGGAGGCTCCTGGCGCGCTGACGAAACTTAGATTAAGGTCAAAGGTGACTGGATGTTCCTGTATCGCGCGGTGGATGAGCGCGGTCGGACGGTGGCTTCCTATCTGAGCCGTACGCGCGACCAAACAGCGGCGCGCCATTTCTTCCGTCAAGCCCTGAAACGTCATGGCGAACCGCGCACGATCACACTCGACGGGTTTGAGCCAAGCCACACCGCCCTACGGCGGATGGGGATGCGGAATGAATTCAACTTTCGGTGGGAAAATCCTGTCAAGATTCGTAGTAGCAAGTACTGGAACAATATGGTGGAACAAGATCACCGGCGCGTGAAGTTTCGCGTGTCTGCCATGCTGGGTTTCAAAACCTTTCAAAACGCCCGCATCGTGATCGCAGGCATCGAGCTCATCCAAAAATTGAAGAAGGGACAGTACGGTGTACCCTTTCGCTTTGGTTGGTGTTCCAGCGAGATCTGGCGCCATGTGCTTGCTGCTTAACAAAATGCTAGCTGCAACAGAACCCACTCGACCACACGTTGCACCGCTTCGGTCAGATTCTGCAACAAATGCCAGCGGTCGGCGACTTGCTCCGCTTGTGGCGCACCTGGGCGAACAGCCTCGGCCTAAGCGCCCGCTCGATCGCGACTGATAATCTCCACTTCCGGATGGTTCCGCAGTCAAGCGGCCACCGTGTCCGTCGTTCGATCCGGCAACAAATCCAGAACACAATGCTGCTCCAAGTCCACGAGAATCGTGCCGTACCTTTGTCCCCGTTTATAGGCCCAATCGTCAATGCCGATCACACAGGAACAGGCAGGAGGCAATATTATTAACTGGCGCAAACGGCGCAGTAATAAGGTAGCACTGGTAGGTAGGCTCAGGCGTTCAGCCAAGCGTGCCCCCGCGTCCTCCTCACGCCTGAGCAATCAGTTGCAAGCAGATATCCAGTCGCTCCGTTCGGCGGTGATAAAAACGGGCGAACCACTCCAGGCGCTCACAGAAAACTTGCCGGATACAGTCAGGCACGCGACAGTAAAAACGACGGGCGCAGAGCAGAAAGCGTAATCGTAAGCCTTGCACCGGCCAGTGCGCTACAGTCCGTTGATAACGGCTATGCACACTCGTCGAAAACTGCCCGCAGGTAGGACAGGCTTTCTCTTGCTCGGTACTACGAACAGTCAAGATGAGCGTCGGTCCTTGCTGTTCCACGTTTTCAAGGCGGAGTGGCAGCGAAAGCGACAGTAACGCCTCCACCGAAGATAAAGAAATCACACCAGAACAGACGTAAGTTGACCCTATTCCGGCGTAGACTGCCACTTACTCCACCAAAATCAACGGAGAGCCCGAAGCACCATGGTATCCGGCGATCACTCCGGCTCACTTCCCTAGGGGCGAGTTGTGCAATTCAAATATAAGCCCTATTCGGCAGACAATGCCCGAGCAACAACTGGCCCATCTCTGTTATACAGACAGCGCCGTTGCGAATACACGCACGTAAAAACCGTCTTTTCAGGAGCTTGGCTGAGCATCTCAAAAAGCAGAACGAAAGCATGCAAAGAACATGGACTGAAGCACGGCCTCTCGTTCATGATTGATTCCGTTAAGGGCAGTTCATTCAATCTAATGCTGGCGACACACGTTGGAGCATGCGAAGCCCGGAAAGTAATCGAGTGAAAAGTTTTCTGAAATACACACTGATGGGGGTCATGCTCTCCCTGAGCACGTTGCATATGAAGGCCACTGATTTGACTATTTCGCTGACCGGGTCCGACCCCATTACGCGAAATACGGCGAAACACCAATGCGATGCGCGTGCGGGCTCGCTCGGCGTGCCGACTGGATTTTTCCCGATGGAATACCTGAATGGGAACGGCAACAATCTCGCTGTCCTACCAATTAAGGGGCATTCCTTGATTTTTGCCAGCGTGTTGTCCGCTTCCGGCGCACGCTACGCCAACCAGTACATCTGGTGGGAAGCCGGAGCGCGGCATTCACCTCTATGCCAACCCCGATTCACTCGACAACAAGCAGCAGACTTCCTGCCAGCGAATGCAAGAGCAAGCTTTCTCTCAAGTACAACATACGTCGTGAATCTTTCAAACCTCGCGATGTGAACCAGCAACTTCAAACAAACTTCGAGAACAAACAGGAGATTCTTATGGGTAAATTCAGTTCTGTCGGCGCTGGACACGCTTCGGCGTCAGTCGCCTACGACACAGGAACTGGCGCAGAAGCGGAGGCGGTCGGCAAATATTCATTCAGCTTGGCTGGATCGCCGAATAGTCCGCTCGCCAATGAGCTGGCAGACATCGGGCATGTTGTGCCATTTACCAGCGCCGCGCCCGCAGGGGACGCGCTCATCATTGATGGAGCAAGCGCGAACATTGACGGAGCCACCATGCAGCGTGTGCTCGACGGCGGATCGCTGGTAGGCGTTGCTAACCCAACCGCCGCGCTGCTCGCTTCCATCCAAAAACTGGCAGGTGCGGCTCCCGGCGGCAATCCAATGCTTGTCGCGTTAAAGAAAAGAGCCAAAGGTAAGGGTTACGATTTTACGTGTGTTTCCTCGCCGGAGAAGGCTGTCCAGCAGTTCATGGCAAAAGCCGGCTCCGCGCCGGTTGCGGTAAACCCGCCAGCGCAGGGTTCAGCGCTAGCGGCTGCGCTTCAAAGCGCGTTAGGCGCTACCTCAGCAGGACTGCTGGGTGATTCGTCGTTAAACTTTACCCTCCCACAAGGGGCTTACGGGGGGATGATCAGCGCGTACCATCCGTCATCCTGTGGCTTTGGTTCATTCCCCTGCGACAAGGCAGCGCAAGGAGCCACACAAACGGTGAACTGCAGCTATTACGTAGATATTTATGTCTATTGGGTCAACGGCTATCCCAATACACCTCCTTACTACCTCGTCATTCACCGCTTGCACGGAAGCGCATCTGCTGGGACAGTCCTCGTGTCCGGCAACCCAAACTCGCAAGGGTTCTGTAATGTGTTCGTTAAAATCAAACCGAACTTGATTACGGATGCTCTAGGAAACTCTCTGCCCGGTAGCGCGGTATTGGATAGTTCGCCGCAAACAACGGTGGCTGGCAGCGCTACGACAACCATCTCCCAAATGTTTGATGTGATCGGAACCACCACGGGCGGACCCAACAACGAAGTTACCGTAACAGCGTCGATGAATGACGTCGTGAACTATCCCGGTTGGGGTGTTCAGAATTCTTCGTCGGGACTGACGACCACATGGCTTTTCTATCAGTCCGATGGAGTTAGCTTCCTCAGTCAAGCGACCAATGACTGGGTCAGCAGCCTATATGGCGACAACGACAGCCTACTAGGATTCCCCGCGATGTCGTTTGGAGCCGCACCTTTCGACGCTGTTACGGTTTGGCGGGTTACAGATAACTCCTTCAACGGTCTTTTGCAGGGGTGTGTCCCAGCGGCGTTCAGCGCGGGTTTTTATGGCGAGGTGGATCAGTACGCCGTGCAGAATCACAACCAGGCTGGCTGTACGGCGAAGGCGAACCATGCGGCGCTAGGAATTCAAACCGTTCCCTATTGGTGGAACTTGGATTTGGATGGCATCGCAGAGCGCCAAAATCTTCCAACTACAAATAGCTAGCCCAAGGCATGACAACCCATGGATCTGTCAACCGTGGCCTCCTCTCAGAACTTGAGCGGGCCAGGCGGGAACAACGGCTGAACGATCGCAGAAATTTCAAAGAACAGAAGAAGATAATTATGAGCACAACCTATTACGGAGCGTTGCCGGACAGCTTTACCATCGACAGCGACGCGAACTATACAATTTTCATTGAACTATCCCCAGGCACCGCCAAGATGATGCCGAACCTTTCCGTCGGTTACAACAGCAGCGGCGGCAATGGACTACTAGCGGAAAGTTGTTCTGCAGTACGCGATTGCCAACTTCAGAACCATTTTGAGAACTAACTTTAGAACTAACAGGAGCATACAATGAGCATTTTTAATTTCGACAGCATGGAGCATGCCTTAGCTTCCGTCGCTCACGACACAGTGGTGGCCGCACGAGCGACCGCTATAGAAGCGGGAAAAACGCGGAAAGCCGCACCGGAGATCGAAGCCGTGACGGGTTTAATCGATCCACAGGCGATCGTTATTGAAAGAGCGGCTTTCGCGGCGCTCGGATCACTCGCCAAGGCCGCCAGCGATACGGCGGCATCAGCGGAGGGAGTGAACGTGCCCCTTGATGAAGCGACGATCAATGACTACAAGCAGGTCTACCAAATGCTTGCGGCGAAATTGCAGGCGCAGAGTCAGACCGTTTCCACCAGCGCAGCCGCAGTACCAACAACGGTGCCGGTGTCCAAAGGAGCATACACGCTTTCAGACCAGTTACGGACTCCGAACGTTGAAACCCCGGCAAACGGGAATACAGATTTACAGGCTGCAGCCGGAAAGGAGAAGCAGTAATGAGTACAACAATGAACCCCGGCTCCCAAGCTGCCGCAGCAGTGCGAGTATTCCAAAACAAACAGGAGCAAGCCGAGAGTACACAACGTCCTCAGCTCGCATTGATAGGAGACGCATCCGGCGTATTGGCTACGCAAGTGGGAGCTTATGTTGATCTATCACCTTTCTCCGGCTCGCTTGCAACCGGCCAGAATGGCCTGTTAATCGACGGGAAGACAGCAACAAAATTAGACAAAGGCGTTCTGGCAGGTGTGCTCCAGTCGGGTGCGCTGCTCGCGATCAGTCAGCCCACGACCGAGCATATGACCATCCTTCGTACTCTCACCGGCCAGGCTCCTGCCGGGAAGGTTGCTCTCGTTAGTTACAAGAAAGCTACCGACAAGCCCGGCTACAAGTGTGTGCTCGTCCCATACGGAAACGTGACCACGAATGTTGTCACTGAATCGAATCCCATACAAACGTCCTCTGTTCCTGCAGCTATAGAGATTGGGCCGCACCTGGCGCAAGCGGCATTGGACTCTGGAACGCTCGGAGTCGCGCCTCCTGGACTAGTGCCTCCGCAGGGTTCGATGTGCGGCTATTCGAGTTTCCAGTCACCCTGTCCCTGGGACCCGGGTTATCCCAACATCAACGGTGCTTGGGATGACAATACAGCAAAACAAAATACGCAGCCGGTAAACAGCCAGTACCTGACCGAGTTTTTCGTTTATTGGGTAAATGGAGGGAACGCGCCGTATTATGCCGTGATTCTTCGCCAGACTGGCTCGATGGCAATCGGTAATGTTCTGGCAAACAGTCAGGACTCGCGGGGTTGGTTTCAATTAATGTTTCAGATCCTCCCCAATACCGTTAACGTGAATGGCAATCCCATTACCTCAGGTATCCAATTGGCAGAATATTCTCCCCAAAACGCCAGCAATCAGACACAGATTCCTGTCACGATGCAGGTGGAAATGACTCTGAACGCTAACACGAATGATGGAAGTGGACCTGTACCGTTTACAGCTACTGTTCAGAGTGCTCTGAATTATCCAAATTGGGGTGTTTTGGACCAAAGCTCGGGAGGCGCTACGGCGTGGCAATGCTATCAGACATCGGGCTGGAATCCAGTGCAGTACCCCCCCTCCGATGCCAATACCTGGTGGAGCAACGTATATAACAACGGCAATGTAGACTCCATGCCGGACGAATCATTCGGCTCTATTTCGTTCGAAATGGTAACTTGCTGGACATTCAGCCCACCGCTATTCACTGCTCCGACCTCCTCGCCATTTAACCCTCCTCCTAGTTGTTGGCTAGAATTTGGAGGCAGCTGGGAACAGTGGCTCGGCTTCATTCACAATCATCCGGGTTGCCACGGCGCACAAGGCGGCGAACACTTTCACATTTTTTGGAATCAAAATGGGCCGACCTGGGCTTGGACCATTGATATCGGAGGAATTGCCGCTCAGCAGAACATAGGTTAACCGAGGACGCGGCAGTTGCTGTCATCGACTGCCGCTCAAACCTCAATCTAAATTACGCCCTCCCTGATTTGAGCTGATCTGCATCAGCCTGTAAAAAACAATTCTAGTTACACAAGAAGGAAAAATATTATGAGCACAACCTATTACGGAGCGTTGCCAGACAGCTTTACCATCGACAGCGACGGCGGCGCAAACTATACGA